>APFE031124913.1:30160-52668 GCA_000404065.3 Pinus taeda
TGATTGAAAAGGATTTTGAGGTTGGGAACAAGGTTGTTGCCAAGGATTCCAATTTGGTGGGGGTTGAAAATTCATAGAGTTGTTAAACCCTTGATTTTGTTGCCCCTGCCAAGGTCTCCTTGCAACAAAACAGAGAGACTCGATGGTGCTTGGATCTTCTTGAAAGACAAATTTGAGCCCAGGGATTGAAAGACAATACTTGGTTTCATGATTCTCTGAACAGATTACACATGTTTCTACAACCTTTGCATCCAAGGGACATTCCCTTAGAGCATGTTTCTTTCTACATTTCGGGCAAGAGATGGCTAAAGCTTCAGCTTCTGCTTTCTGTTTATTATGGATCTTAAGAGTGTCTAGTTGCTCACTAAGAATTCCCAAGATATCAGTTTTGAATTCATCAAGCATGTTGCCAATCTTAGCCCTACTTAACAATCCAGTTGCAGATTTGTTTGCTATGAGAGAGAAGGATCTCTAGGCCCTTTTTGAGTTTTAGATTTCCCCCGTGAGAGATGGACACATAGCTCTGCTATATCATGAAGTGGAAGTTGAGATATGTCTCCTTTTCCCATCATGTTCAAAATATCTATCCATTCATCTCTACTGGATTTTAATAGAAGGGCTTTCAAAGTTTCATCATCTAAGTTACTCATCTTTTCTCTTTTCAGGTTATATTGAAATATTTCGAGTAAATCCTCCAAGTTTTCATCTTCCTTTTGCATCATCTTGAATACCTCATCCTTATGATTGGTGGGCATACAATAGTCCAGGTACCTATCCAAAAATGTTTGTTTCATATCATTCCAAGTCCCAATGGATTGAGTGGGTAATCCCATGAACCATTTCAAAGCTGCCCCTTTCAATGTTGAAGGAAACAGTTTGAGTTTTTGAGAGTCATCCAGATAATCATAAGTTCGACACACGACTTCAAACTCAAATAGAAATGTTTCAGGGTCCTCATTTCTTAACCCATGGAAGTTTGGGAGGACAGATGGCGAGATGTTTTTCATTGTGGCTCGAGAATCATCATCGGCTATAGGAAATCCGAATGAGTTGTCTCCATCCCTATTTCCTCCAATGTTACCTCTACCTCCTCCATTATTTCCTCCTCCTCCTCTACCTCTACCTCTACCAAATCTGGTTGCTCCTTCTTCTGTCATAGTAGTTTCCTCAGAGACTTCAGAGTCCTTTGGTTCCTCTACCAAGGGTGAATGAGGAGGAATTTCTCCCTCTTCCTCAGGTGATTCTACTTCTTCAATTACAATCTATCTCGCTGTAGAAGGAAGGAAAGGATCTCTTCCTAATTCAGATTCAATAGATGGTGTGGGAGAGTCAACTACTGCCTCTTCGATTCCAGGAATCCTAGGGCTAGGAGTGTGAGTTGGAGATGATGGCGGTGTCTCTTGCCTATTCCTTGAAGTAGATGGAGTTGTAAAAATTGAACTCTTGGCTCTAGCTAAAAACCTTCCCCTAGAATCTCTTGCTCTATGCATGTCATTGTTTTATTTTTCTTCAAGTCAGGTGAATAATTCTCTTTCTGATCTTCCAGGTCACTCTAGGTGCAAGAAGAGAGCATACTCAAGAAACTATTAAACCAATAACTTTCTCTTTTCTGATCCTCCAAATCACACTAGGCGCAAGAGGAGAGCATACTTTGAGAGGTCATCAATTTTCCTTCCTTGAAATTTTCTTGATTTTATATATATTTTTTAGAAATGGGCTACCTAAGTGCACTTCAACGACAAAAGCGCCAAAATGTTTGGTCAATTTAGTGTGATCTAAATTGCTATTTATAATGTCAACCCAGGGTTCGTAAACTGACGAAGTGAGGTGTACTATATGTACTTAGATAACCATTTCCTTAGGCTTTTGTCATTTTAAACTTTTTAGTTTGTTTTTGGATTTTATTTTTCTTTAATGTGTGATGATGAAAGTGAAGTGTGAAGTGTGTGGAGTGTAGATGGTGATGATTTCTAAACTTGAAAAAATGCTCAAAAGAAAGCTTTGTATTAACTAAAATGAAATCAATTCTTAAGAGAAAACAAATGCATCAAATAGCGAACTAATGGCAATGGCCCAGTATCCTTGCTGCTGAAAATGAAAAGAAAGCTAAAACTTGGAAAACAACTCAAACTTAAAGCAAAGTAGCTAATTCACATTACTTTAACTTTTCAGATCCTTTGGCCTTTGGCTCAATCTACCTGATGGGAAGTAATCATAAATAAGTAACATGATATTTAACTGTTCAAGAAAGTAAATTGCATAAAATAAACTAATCACACTACTTGAATTCTTCAAATCCTTTACCCCTCAGCTCAATCTACCTTGGGGAAGTAATCATGAACATACCAAGTAATATGACTAAACTAAATTGCAAAAAAGAAATTAATCACACTACTTAAATTCTCTTAGTCCTTTACCATTCAGCTCAATCTACTTTATGGAAAGCAACCATGAGTAAGTAATATGACAACTAAATCACACTACAGTTAGTAATATTATGATCTAGTGCTAATATAGTCATTTGACCATAGAAAGATATCATAAATTGTTAAGCAGTATGATATCTAACTAGCAGAAAAAGAAATAAACAAATAACAACTTGAAAAGGACAATGCTGAATGTAAACTTCAGAAAATAAAGGTTAGCAGGAAGGACAAGATGATCTCATATGCCAAAAGTAATTAAAAAAATGAAAAATTGCCCAGGCTGCCTAAGAGAACCTGCAAAAAGCACTGATCAGTTTACAACTCTAAGAAAACAAAAGTAAAGATATGAACAGCAGAAACATAAAACATATAATGTACAAACTAATGATAAAAAAAAAGCATAATGAAACTAAACAAACACTTTACAAGGCTTCAGCGTGCAGGGGCCCTCTGCCACTTCAGCCAATCAAATAATCACACGGCTATCTTCAGAAAAGTCTTCTCATATATTTAAATCAACAGCATATAAAACAGTGGGGTGATAAGATAAACAGCAGCGCAGAAATTACATAAACAATTCAGAGTTTACATGTATAAAAAGTCTCCCTACAACATTCAACAACGCGTTATTTATAATGCAAAATACTAAAAAAACTACTGCGCTATTAACTACGTTACCATAGACACGTAGATCTCTTCAGCCAAGATCTAGTGTAACTGTCGTTATGCTTCTTAAATATTCGGAGTGGTTGGCTGTTAGATTCACTGTTCAAGAATGATCTCTAGGTGCGTTGGTGCCTTCATGAGCTAAGAACTAGGCCACGTATCATTCACGTGCCAAAAACAGTGACGTGCCACCGCTGAACTCTTTGGTTGGTGTCGTCTTTGACTTTGGTTGACCGCGGCCTCTAATGGATGATTTGGCCGGTTCGAAGGGACACGATCCATGTACATGCCATCTGGAGCTTGCCCATGTAGCCCATTCCTTTAGAGGACACCTGGAGCACAACTTTTAACAAAATAGTTGCGGAATCCTGTGCTGGCTACGGAAACCTGTGCTGGCTGTGGAAACTGACAAGTTACCGCAGCTGCATGAACAAAAAACTAAACCAAACAACAGACATCAGTATAGTCAGAAAACCATATAAACAGTCCTTTTTAGACTATAATGCAATGATTTAACCACTGGATGAGTGAAGTGAGTGGAGAATGAGGGTTAAGAGGGTGTGTAGGAAGGTGCAAGGTTGAGGCTCAACAAATAGTACACTTGCAATTTATACCCAATCATACATTAAAACAGGAAAAGATACATAGAAATATGGAAAACTTCTCTTTATTAATTCTTCCAACGATTACAGACTCGACTTGCCCTACGCACTTAGTTGCAGGGGTGTGTGCACTCAGCTGCAGACTACTGGGCCTCTACACACTCAGCTGCAGAGCCTTCTCCTACTCTACGACCCAAAGACACCCTTTACACTTTGACTCAATCACTTAGACTCATCATGATTCTTTTTCTTCGTTCTCTTCTTCGCTACTTAGAGCCTTGCTCTATTTATATAATCCCATGGTCCGCGGACCATGGGTAGGTCTATCAAGCCGACATTATATTACAAAAACTAGGGTGGACAACCCTATGAATCTATTATGATTTTGCGCTCCACGCCCATAATTCGCGGAGCTTTTACAAGGATTTAGTCAAAACTTGGGTTTTAAGCCCCAAAACATGGCTTGGGGGGATTCCATGCCCAACATTCCCCCAACACAAACATCATGACTCGCCCTCGAGTCACTCTGTTGGCACGAAGATCTTTGTGCGGAGACCCTGCAACTCTGCTCAAACTGCTGCAAGGTTGGTAGCTCACTGAGCTGCTGCCTGCTGGATCTGTTGTATGTGTTGTTTAGAGACTGCGGTGTTAGAACTGCTTCTGTGCATTTGTGCCTGTCTCCCCTACATTTGTGCAAGCTTTCCTTCAATTTCTACCGTGATGGTGAAGGCCTCATTGATCCAAGGCTGAACGCACACCTTCAGGACTGCTTCCTTGTGCCGTGTTGTGTCCACCTGTTCTTTCAGCGCTTTGGTCTATTGCATCTGCGTGAGCCTCTGAGTGAGGACTAACATCTACGTAGTTCCTTTGACACTATCATACTACTGTTGGAGTTCTTTCACCTCTATCGCTAAGCGCTGAATGTTGTGGTCGTCCTATAGATTTGTGAGAACCTCAAATGACTCCTCCAACATGTTGGTGCAGTCTCTCATTTCATCGTTGATCTCATCTAGTCTAGCTGTAATAGCATTGGTGCACTATTCTCTTACTTTCATAGGGGTGGATGGTTGTACCTTCAATCACAGATCTGTGTTCTGAAGATTTAGCTCTAGCTAAACCTTTGTCATTTCCTCTCGCACACCCCTGCTACTAGCCTGTGGATGTGCGACTCTGCTGGAGTGTGTGTTGGGATGGCCAGCTTAGGGACGCTTTGAAAATCTTCATCTAGTACCTATACCAGCTATCGATTCTGCAACACCACTTCGTCACACTGCAATCTCAACTATTCCAGGTTGATTCTCTAGTCGCTGAGGACTTGCAGTGTGCACCTCTCCCTAGCCCACAGTTCTGCAACTATCACATCTTGTAGAACTTATAATGTCTACCATGGGAGTGTAGCCATGTTGATGCCAATACCCTTCAATGCGCTGACCAGAGGCATGTCAGCCTCATTTTTTTTCACCAGTGCCCCTTCCAGCAGCACTATGGTATTCATCACCCGAGCCCGTAACATTTGTTCTACTGCTGATGTTCTGACTACGAGGTTGGTCCAAATGGTACGAGCCTAAGGAGTGTGTACCTAGAACTCCTACAGTTGCGATCTGAGGGCCCCAACACAATCTCGTTCTCCTGCATACAATTTTGGAGGGCCTCGGAGGTGACATCACACACTGTCTTACCGATGTCGTGCAGATCACCCTTGGTTAGGGTGATTGGGTCAATGGACAATGTCGATGCCTTGACATTTTTGTGTGGCCCCGTTCACTCGGTTGGGTGCTAGCACTTCAGCTAGTTTGATGTGATTTATGGGTCCATGATTCCCTCTTCTTCCTTTGCTTCCTACTCATGCGAAGGTGACATTTGGCCCTCGCATGCCTTCGCGGCTGCCTCTTGCACTGCCACTGCTGCTGCAGCCTTTTCTTGTTTAGTTGTTGTTTGTGTAGTGTCCTGTGCCTCCTATGCTTCTGCTACTACTACCTCCTTCCTTCTCTTTTCTACCATCTACGCCATGCATAATTTGGCCTCCTCTTTCCTCCTCTACACTGCAGACTTATCTATTTCCACGATGTCTGGAGCACGCCACTCCGATGACCATGTCTAGTACATTGAAGATTGTATCATCCGTGGCTACAAAGGGTAGCTCTCTCCATTTCTTGGCTAGGTCCTTGCACACTCTAATGTATATGCTGTGGATGTCTTCTTTAAACTCTTTAAACTCTGCAGGCTATTGTGGAGAGTGGGTGACAATCACAGCTTACGGCTGATCCCCATTCTAAGGTTCATCTCCATGAACATCTAGAATATCTTACTGTCACATATCCTAGTTGCATCCTTTGTGGCCCAAAGCGAAGCATACTTCGTAGCCTTTGGTAGATCCCTGTCAATTATGGGGAATTGACTATCCTCCGGCAATTCCCCAGCCACGAGCACTATGGAAAACAGAAGCCATGCATAGTGGAATTTTTTGCCTTGTTCTTCGGCCTTGCGGTAATTTTCTAGGAACTCCTTGCAAAGGAACTCAGAACAGTTAAACTAGACCCCCTCCACGCACTACCCAGCCAGTGCTACCACTGACGTGAGTACCTTGTCCACGCGACACTTGCACATAACCTTACCGGCCAGTATTTGGGTTGCCACTTTCACTGTTGTCATTGATGCTGGATATGGAGTAGCCCCTTTTCTTCTTTTCCAACTTATAACTCTTCTTCATGGCCTCCGCGATGGCCAAGTCACTGCTCTTCCCCTTCGAGATGTTTGTGGGGTCCTCTCCTTCACGCAGTAGCCAGGTAATGTAGTGAATCAAGTCTTTCATGATGGGGAGGGGCTCCTCCATCCATAAACACCCACCATGCACTAGGTAGAGTAGCTGCCTAATGATGAAAATTGTTTTTGGGGAATGGTGGAAATGCGGCACCCAGAGAAAGTTAAGTAGCCCTATCTTTTCCACTCTGCACAACCACTTTCGTGGCTCTAATTCTGTAACCCTTGCCATGGTGTTCTACTTAGGCTTCACAAGGTGTGTGGTCTTAAGGTGAGGGAACTTCTCGTGGTCAGCGATGTCCCAATCTTAAAATTTTAAGCTCGGTACTCATCCTAGGTGCATGCCCTCAAAAATGATGTTGTCTGGGAGGAGTGGGGTCTGGAGCAAGCTCTTGCTCTCGTCAAGGTCCTTGGGCACTTTAGCCTTCCCCTTCCATGGAGGGATATAGGCAGACAACTTTGTTGGAGGGTGCATAGGCTAAGTTTCCTTCTCCACGCCTTCATCCTCATCTTATTTGATGTAAGGTCCTCCAGGTATTCTTCTTCCTCATCGGTTTCGATGGTAATGGCTTTCCCCTTTTCTTCTATCGACAAATTGGTGTGCAGTAGGTTCTGCAGCGACACACATATGTGAATCATCACTTGTTTGTCCTTCTTAGGTCTTGGCATGTGTGGTGATTTCCAGATTTCTGCCAAAATCCCGATGCTTTCAGGGGAATCCCCCATATTCAAGTATTGTGTGGCCTCTTAGGTGGTCATCTCTATTATTTCCATAACTTCCTCAGCTGCTGCCATCATGTCCGTCTAGAAATCTATCACTTGTGAACTCAGGGGCTCAATCAACACTTGACACAACACCAACAGGGCTCTTCTCAATAGCTTAGTTTGCATATGACAAGGTGTTGTTTGCTAGGTAGCCCCTTGTAATTTATAGTGCCTTTTGAATTTGAATTCGACCATTCCCCCCAAATTTAGTTCATTAATTCTCCCTTGGTGGTAGATTTTCTCAAATATTTCCCATAAACTATGTCACAAATGCCTATTGCCCGCTCCATTTGGTCTCAAGTCGAGCATCACATCGTGAATAGTGGCTCCAACGGCCACTTTTCAGCCAACTTGTGCAGCAGGGCAACCCCTTGTGTGCGGTCGCAAACCTTGTGACTCTTTGCTTCTGCACGCAGTTCCAACATTGCACAGCTCCAAGGTAGAATATTTTATAGTCCTGCACCTCCTTCCAACTACTTGTAGCACTAAGACTGTACTTCCTTCGACTAGTTAGGTGGTTGCGCCACCTGTGTATGATTCCCTTTGGTCCTTCATTATTCTCCTTGGGAAATACCCACCTTTTACCGTTACTGGTGGCATCGCGCACCTCATTATCTGTAGAGCGCTACCCTAGTTACTTCACTTATTAATATGGGGTCCATGCTAAGGCATCAGACTGATCGATTCATAGCGATAGTTCTCAAACTTGTCAGTGTGATCATGCACACCCTGTTTTGTAACCATAGTCTTCTTATCGAGAAAATCATCCTGTATCTTGTCCTCCATCTTCTTGAATTCTAGTTCTACTAGAGTGCTTTTCTTCCATAATCACATCCTTTCTCTCTCAATTTCTTGGAGCCTAAAGTTTCCCTGTTGGATTTCTTCCTCAATTCCCAAGCATTCTGCTTCTTTCGGCTGTGCGATCCCTTCTTTCCAGGCTCCGTGAACCGTCATATCTATCAGTGCTGCTATGCACGGACTAGGCCTTTCATGCTCCACGGGGATTACGATGTTCACTTCATACTCCAGCCTCAGAGATTCCTACACCATCAAGTTCTTGTGCACGATCCTATACGCCCATAGAACCATTGGTACGCATAGGTCCTAGTCAGTCCACTTCACATTATGGACCTTGTTCAACACTTCACGTACTTTGTTAAAGGCTTCTGCATGGAGATCCTTCTGTGCACTTGGTATTTCCATACTCCGTGGTTCCAACTAGAGGGGTCATTCGTGCCATTTCCTTGCCCTCACCTGCTTACTAACCGTGTCTCCTAATGTAAACACTATGTGCATCTGTGCAGGTTTTGCACTAGATTCCTACATCCATCTAGATAGGTGGGCACGCAGACCATTAATAATATAAATATTTATACATAATAAATATCCAAAGGATCAAATAAAAAAATTAAAGTAAAAAAAAACAAATAAATAAATATATAAATAAAGATTTAATACATAAATAAATAATAATAATAATACAAATAATAAAATTATAAACAATTAATATTCATATAATACTATACATATTTATACATAATATAATAAAAAAAAATAAAAATAAAAATAAATAGTATATTAAATGAAATAAATAATAAAATTAACAAATTATTTTAATAAAATATACAAATCTTTAATTAAAATAATTAGTAGTAAGCCGACCATAAAAATAAAAATAAAAAATTAAAGAATAAATAACTATTAATATGGTTAAGAAATTCATTCTCTCTTCTCAAAAGCAATCTCATTGCCCTGATGATGGACTCACCAAGTCAGTCCGAAACGTTGGTTTTTTAAAACGACTCACAGGTTTTCCACAAACTCATTAAAAATCAAGCAACCTGTATGGACTCCCTCTTCAATACTATTAAGTCCCACCATGGAAGGGACATAATGAACAATGCTCTGAATTTTGAGAAGATAAGAATTTCGAGAGCCAGAAGCATGTCAAATCTCAAGTTTCTAAAACAATGCAGGGATGAAAACCTAATTCCAAAATTCGCCATATGCAGCCATCCTCTTAAGAAAGGACGAAATATTTCTGTCTTCAATAATCTCAGTAAAACCCTAATCAAGCATGAAATCAAATTCACCAGAATGCAGTTAATTAAAATCTCTGAAAAACTTCTAAAGTTGCATCTCAACCTAGCATCTGCTCTAAGCAATGATCTCTGGCACATCTTAGATGCCTTTACCTTCGCCAAGGTTGAAAGAATTTTTAATTACAGCTTATCAAAGAAAGCTAAAAAACTGAGTAACCTAAGAAACCTTCAGAACACCATTAATCCCACAGCGCTAGCTAAAGGAATCGGCCAGAAAAAGGAGTTCTCCATAGCGCAAATGAAATTGTCAGACCATACAACACCAGAAAAAAGCAACATGACTATAGTTAATGCGCAACAAGAAAAAGACTCGGTCAACAAAATGCAGGCAGAAACTTCTCCCACACAGTCAAGGAAAATCGGTTCCAGCAATGCTCAGACATCGCACAGACTCTCAAAGATTATAAGAAATATAACCCCGCAGGTAGATGCCCCCAGGCAGATAGAAGATCCAGCGAATGACAATGGCCCCCAGCGTGTTGATCTCAGCGTGATGACTATAGATAACGCGCAGCAAGAAAGAGACTCGGTCAACAAAATGCAGGCAGAAACTTCTCCCATGCAGTCAAGGAAAATTGGTTCCAGCAATGCTCAGACATCGCGCAGACTCTCAAAGATTATAAGAAATATAACCCCGCAGGTAGATGCCCCCAGGCAGATAGAAGATCCAGCGAAAGACAATGGCCCCCAGCGTGTTGATCTCAGTAATCCAGTAAACATCATAACCAACCAGGCAACGAGTGATAAAATCCTGCAGCGTGTTAATCTCAGCAATCAGGTAGACGATGTAAACAGCGAGGCAATCAACAATAAATCGCAGAGCATTAGCAAGATAATTAATTACAGCGCCCTCTCCAACAAACCGGAAAATACATATGAAGTTCAGGACAGCGTATTAATGCAGGTCAGAAGGGATACCACGCAGTTTGAAGAGCTCACCAATCAGGTAAAGAATACAACCATCGAGGTAAACAACTCCAGCTCGCAGGTTTGTGATAAAGGCGACAGTCAGAGAACTAAAAATCGTACCTCCTTCTCAGCGCAAGTTGGAACAGCCCTCTCCTCATCCAGCAACTCAATTAATAATTCAACAGTCATCAACCTCTCCAGTCTAACATTAGATGATAACTTAAAAACACTGCTAGAGAAAGGGCTCAATTGTGTGATATCCCCAGCAAAAATTCCGGTAAATGATATCATCAGTAATATTGAGGTCATCATCAAAAACACAGAACAAAATGTTGCAGAAGAAATCAGGCAAGACGTTGCCAGAATTCTCAGAAATGCCAAACCTCCTCCCAGCAACATCTCCAAAGAAGAATCCATAGCCCTAAAAAACATCAAAAAGAACAAGGACATCATAATTTTAAAAGCAAACAAAGGAAACGCCATAGTGATTATGGATAGGACAGATTATGACAAGAAGATGGAAGAACACCTCTCCAAAAGTGGTTGTTATAAAATTCTCAGCAAAGACCCCAGCAGCAAAATTCTCCGCCTAGTTAGTAACAAGATAAAAAACTCTCTAGACTCTACCATTAAGAAGAGGTTAGTTCCTAGCAGTACCATCATCCCTAGAATTTATGGTGTTCCAAAAATCCATAAATCTGGAGTTCCTCTCAGACCCATTGTAAACACCATAGGTTCTCCCACCTACTGGTTAGCAAAATACCTTGCAAGCAAACTTAGACCTCTATCAGGAAACTCTCCCTCTTACATCAAAGACTCAGCCTCTTTCATAGATTGGATCAAAACCCTTGAAATTAACGACAATGATCTCCTGGTAAGCTTTGATGTTGTCTCTCTCTATACCATGATTCCTATAGATGAAGCCTTAGAAGTCTTGAAGAAAATAACAGACCAAGAAACTGTGGATCTAGTAAGCATTTGCCTCAAATCCTCATATTTCAGCTTCAAAGGAAAAATCTATGAACAAACTCATGGAGTGGCCAATGGGATCTCCCTTATCTCCTCTAATTGCCAATTTATACATGAAACATTTCGAACAAATGGCCCTTAGGTCCTTCCCCTTCACCCCTGATGAATGGAAAAGATTCGTTGATGATATTTTTGCCAAATGGAGACATGGCTTAGAAAAACTAAATGAATTTTTATCCCACTTAAATAGCCTCTCAGATCATATTAAATTCACTATTGAGATTGAAAAAGACAACCAACTTCCCTTCCTAGATGTCCTCCTCACTAAGAAAAATGGCAAGCTTAGCCACCAAGTCTTTAGGAAGAAAACTCACACCGACAAATACCTTCACTCAAATTCCCATCACCACCCGAAGCAAAAAGTTGGTGTCATCAAAACCCTAGCTACCAGAGCTGCAAGAATCTCTGACCCTGACCATTTAGAAGAAGAACTTAGCCATCTCTACAAGGTGTTTATAAACAATGGTTATCAGAAAAACGTTATCCAAAAATGCATTAAAGAGTCCACAACCAACAACCGAAATAGGAAAACCCTAGAAAACCCTAAAATTTCCTTACCCTATATTAAAGGCACCACAGACAAAATAGCAAAAATCCTCACCAAACATAACATTATGGTAGCCTTTACTCCCCCGAACACCATCAAAAACATGGTAGATTCTGCCAAGGACCTAATAGACCCAAAAAACCACAAAGGTGTCTACTCAGTTCCTTGTTCATGTGGCAAAATATATATAGGAGAAACTGGAAGATCATTTGGCATTAGGTTAAAAGAGCATATTAATGATATATCAAAAATGAGATCAGAAAAGTCAGGTCTAGCTGAGCATGCGTGTTCTTCCTCACACTACATATGCATAGAACAGGCAAAATTAATTCATAAAGAAGACCATTATTTAAAAAGAAGAGTAAAGGAATCTATTGAGATCGAAAAAACCTCCAACAACATGAATAGAGATGATGGCCTTAAGCTAAGCAACACATGGAAACCCCTCATCAATAAAATAAAAAAGCCCTAATCAACCATTTTCAATCATTTTCCCTCATTCATAAAATAAAATAACAAGCAACATTAATAACAATAACACATACCTATTTCTGTACATTAAATTTAAAATATATTATAAACATAAGCAAACATTAATTAAATAAAAGAAGTCAATAAACCCAAATTGATAGTAACAAACACATTTATATATAAAGAAATAAATAAATATATATGAATATAATAAGAGATACTCATATGATTAAGCAATTAAAAGAAATTCAAATAATTACAAATAATAAATAACCTAAAGTCCTAGTCAAATAAATAGATATAAGTATTTAATTACATTAGTCCAAATCATAATTACTAAACATCACAAAATCCAATTAATCAATAAATAAATAAGAAAATAAAATTAATAACAATAATATATATCTATATCATGCAACAATATTAAAATATACTAAAAACATAATATCATTAATTCACATAAACATAAATGAACATTAATTAAATAAAAGAATACAATAATCCCAAAGTCAAATAAATAAGTTATAGTTAAGAGTATTTAATTAAATTTATCCAAATCATAATCTCTAAACATCACATATCCTAATAATCAATAAAATTAGATAAATAAATAAATGAAAATAATAAATATATAAAATTAAGAGATAATACATAAATAAATAATATTAATAATAACAAAAATAAATTTTTTAATATTAAATTAGATTCATATAATAATATAAATATTTATACATAATAATATCAAAGAATCAATAAATAAAATAAATAATAAATTAAATAACAAATAATAAATATATAATTAAGATTTAATACATAAATAATAATAAATAATAATAAAAAATATTAAATAATTTAAAATAATTATATTCATATTAATATTATACATTTATTACATATAAAATATAATATATATATATATATATATATATATATATATATATATATATAATATTAATTAAATGAATAAATAATAAAATAACAAATTATTTAAAATATACAAATCTTTAATTAAAATAATAGTAGTAAGCCGACCATAAAAATAAAATAACAAATTAAAGAATTAATAACTATTAATATGGTTAAGAAATTCATTCTCTCTTCTCAAAAGCAATCTCATTGCCCTGATGATGGACTCACCAAGTCAGTCCGAAACATTGGTTTCTTAAAACGACTCACAGGTTTTCCACAAACTCATTAAAAATCAAGCAACCTGTATGGACTCCCTCTTCAATGATAAAATTTGACTTTGAGACCCCTAACAAACCTTGTAAGAGCATATTTGATCATTGGTGATAGGTAGAACTAACTTACACTAGCATTGGCTCCATATGGGGATGGAAAATCCATGGAGGTGTCAAGAACACCGTAGACCAGGTAGCCTTAACCATTGGGCATGGATTAAAAATACAAAGACCAAACTTGAAACTAAAAATTGACTGACTAACTGAACTGACTCAACTATAAAAAACATACTGATGGAACTTACTTATGGCAACAGAACATCAGGTTCTTAGGGCCTCACCTCGGGCTTAAGATCCTGATGATAACTACCCACCCACTGAAGATATATATACAATAATGTGAAATGATCCCTCCAGTGTAGCCAATCTAGCAGATGGCTACTTATTTGAATTATGCTTGTACTTTCCTTGAGAAGGTAGAACAAACAAAAGCTAGGAAAATCCAAATTCCATATGGATCCACCACATGTATTGACAAACTTAGAAAATTCTTCCTCTACTGATGAATGCAATAAACTTACCAGAGGATCATGGAAAGCATGCAACATGAGATCTTCTAGATGATTAAAAGCATTAAAACAAACCTTATTCCAAATTATTGATTTGTCTATGTGCTGAAATTGATCACCTTCATCAATGAATGTTGCAACATCAACCTTCATTACTGGCTATAATAAATTTTCCACAGGATCCTAAAAATCATGAAAAAATGGCTCTCAATGATTTAGAGGAATCAAGAAACATCCTTCTATTGCAACTAGTCGCTCTTCATGATGAATTTCGGCAAGAGTGTGCTCTTGCTCTTCAAAAAATTATGAACATATAGATGGACAAGTTTCATCTTGAAACGAAAATTCAAGAGATGAAATATTTGAAGAGAAATATTATTGACACTCCTTATCAATGCCTTGGTCTCCTGAACAATGTTGAATACCTTCATATTATTCAAGAGAATAAATGTGATCTTCACCAATTTATTGCTAATTAATGTTATCTTCAATCAAAGAAGATGTTTTTTGCTGGAAATTTTCTTGAATACAATTTTTTTCTACAAGGTGCTTTAGAAAAAAATCTTCTCTTTCACTACTCTTTTCTAGATCCTTGACAGTTTGATCAATTTCATTTTCAGCTACATAAATTGTTGTTTGTTGGAGATGTTCTTATGGATCATAAGACCACTGCAAATCAATAAATGATTCTTCAATGATATGCTAAATTACTTTTACCTAGTGATTGACAAGAGGACTTTGTTCGATACCCACAGTGCTAATGTGTACACCCACAGGATCTAAAATAACCTGTTCTTTTTCATTATTCTCCTCTTCTTGAATAGTTTTAGGCTGTTTAATTTCTTCCTTAACCTCTAGATGATCAGCGTATTGTGTTGTCGCCATAATTGTTTCCTATGGGGAATATTTATGAGCATCTAGACAATATTCATCATTTGTTTCTTCATCAATCAAAGAGGAGGTTACTGTATGTCAAGTATGATATCGTGTATCAAAGTGATTAGCTTCTTCAGATTTTTGTTGGAAGGAAGAATCATAGAAGGCTCCAATGATATCTTCATCATCCATGCATTCGATATCATCAGTACTTTTAAGATATGCAATAAAACCTTCACAATAATCAGAACAGATTTGTAAAAGAGACTTCCCATAATGCTCAATGAACACTCTATGGAAATCTTTAAGAGAGCGTAAGCTACCTGGGTTTAACCCGTCATACCATGATCTTGCTTTTCCTTCTAGGGTAGCCATAAATATTTTCATCAAACAATCCTCATGAAACCTAATCATGAGCCTATATATATGCCAATGAAATTTGATTAAATGAAGAATAGCCTCATATTTGTTCCATATATGAATTTGGGAAAATTAGTTTGTTAATATATCAAGGAATTCGATTTGGAAAAGCAAGAATGTGAGCACGATTCAAAGAGCATACCTTCGAGCAGTTGAATCCATTTTGAAGACAGTTAAATCACCAATAAGTTCTTTGAACTACTATTTTTTGAGCAACAGAGTTTCCATGAAATTCTAAACCTTTGGATTCTTCGACACTGGAGTTGCTAGGTGAAAGATGCACAACCTTTCTTGTGTCTGACCACTGTTCATCATCAACAATCAGATTTGATCCTTGTCATTCTTTCCCAGGGAAGATATGATATTACGTTCCCTGACATCGACGCCAAAATGTTATCCTCCACAATGTCCCAGGCTGAGAGGAACCGACGGAGGTAACCACAGACCAAGCTTTTAGTTTAGTAGCTAGCCCTGCCAAACCAGAGAGGGCTCTCTCTATGAGATCAGAACCAATGAATTGGCTGGAATATACAATTATTTTAGACTATATATGCTAGGCTCAGGTAGGTTTTGAAAATTTAAGGTTTTGATGCTAAACAAGGGATGAAAACCAAGTAACTAGGTCAAAGGATCAAAAGGGTAGCAACAACAAAGATATAAAGGAGCGAGGCAGAAATAGTTTTGTGATAGCTTAGGGTTTGGTAGTGTAGTGTAGTGTAGTGTTCAGAAGAAGCAAGAGGTCTTAATGAGCATGTAAATCATGAATTCATTAAGAAAGAAAGAAAATAACACATAATGATATTCCCATCAAAACAGAGCTTTGTGCAAAGAATTATGCTTATAAACTTTAAGTAAAACCATTGAAGAACTAATGAATGGAAAGAGAAAATGAATATATTTCATATAAAACTACAACAAAGAAAATACAACATCACAAACTCACTGCACATGAATTCCTAGGTAATAGCTACAACTGCTCCTTTGATTTCCTGAAAATTATCAATCACAAGTTACAAGAGTTCTCTCCTCAGATGTCTAACCCCCCTCTTTGACTAAGAAAATGATACATATAGACGAAAATAAACAATTTCCCCACCCTCAGGGGTCAAATCCATTAATGGTGGAACATTTCCCAAGAATATCCCAACCAACAATTGAGACTGAGAAGGTTGAATACAAACTCTTCATTTAGACTTTGACTTGATTTTTTCCTCTTTATGAGGCCTAAGTTTACATTAAAAAAAAAAAACCCCTTAACAAGACTAATTACGCACTATAACATTATATTTACATTAGGATTAGTCAATTACATCATTTACGTAGGTAAAAATTCAAACTAGGTCAAACTAATGAAGAAAATCAGCATCCTGGAAAAAGCGTAGCGAATCTGGAAAAAGCGGAAGGTGGCTCAGGAAAAGCGCAGTGTGCGATTGCAGGCCACTTGTGGAGGCCTTCCTTAACTCCAAATTAGCTCATGATATCTCATTGGAAATATATTTCTATCTATTTATCCATAGTGCCCTCAAGCACTTAAAATGATGAAGTATAGCTCCACAAGAGTGACTTCTCCCAAGACTGGTAAAAAAGTGTAGCGTGGCCTCCAAAAATAGGGCAGAAAGGTGTTTTTAAGGTGGTTTTTGGCCATTTTCACCATGTAAAAGTTGGTGACTTGGGCTACGAGGTGTCCAAATTTGATGTAGGGGTAAAAAACTATCCACCCATGTAGATTTTTTTCCATTTGTATCTCTCTAGAAAAAGCGCAGCATGGCCCATGCTACGCTTTTGGCAGGGTGACTGTGCCAAAAATTGCCAAGTTTGACCAAAAATTTGCAAATGACCAAAATGTTCACCTAAACTTCTCAAAATTTGTATATAAGGTCCTAATATGTTGTACTACACTATCATATATGCATCAACCAACAAATCAAGCATACCCTTCTCCTTTTGACTAATTAGAGTTTTTCTTAGCCTTGCTTTCATTTGTTTGGCCTTTGCTCTCAAAATCATGTTCCTTGTGTAATAATGGGCAGCCATGTGTTTTTGTAGCCTCTTTTCCCTGTTTTCCCTCTTGAGAAGCTTCTCCAAATGATCATTGACTTTTCCTAGCCAATATTCCTTGTCTTCATTGATTTCTTTGTCAATGAGCTTTGACGTAGGGTTGGTAGAATTAGACATCCAAATCTTGAGTTTTTAACCATTTATCACCAATATTTAGTATCCCTGTGGCTATTGCTATGATGTAAGCTAATATAGTGAAATTCACCCATTGTCATTTTCCCACCCTTGTTGTAAGGCCTCCTTTCCTTCGACATAGTAAACTTGTGAGTGCAAACCCTAAAGGGAAAAACAGGGGAAGGGAATGAGGGAATAGGATAAAGGGGTTACGGAGTAGGAATAAGTGTAGGAAAATATTTTGAGATGGGGATGGATGTTAGAGAACTTAAGTAAGTGGAGGGAAGTGAAAAGAGTGAGGGAATAGAGCTAGGGAATTTATACACAGTCCCAACTATGAAGGTTGCCAAAAACGCAACGTAGGGCTAGGTTTTAGGTATAGGAGGTTTTAGGAATGATAGTTAGAGGGTGTGAGGGTTTTAGGGAGTGTGTTTGAGTGTGAGGGAGGATAAATATATAGGAATAGGTTTTGTAGGCTTGAAAACATGAAAAGGATGGATTCCCACAAAAAATGCAGCGACGTAGCTTGACACCAATTATTTGGAATGTCTTTGGCCATAAAAATGTTGAGGAAGTGGTTGGTGATGAATGAGATCTATTTAGCAATGAAATGAGTGAGGAAATGAGTTATGATGGTCTTTTACAGCTTGTAGAAGTCAAATTATTTTCATAGTAGTGGGGTGGCCCACACTATGTGTTGTTCACTTTTGCTTTGGAAACTATGTAGCTTAGGAACATTCAATGCAATTTTGGAGAATTATAGATTATTACATCATATTTGAAACAATTTTCACTTTGAAACAAAACCTTTGAGAAAATCCCTATCACTACTTCTTCATTTGCCGATTTTATGAATGACATGACAATTTTGATGACTCTAACCCTAATGACCTAATGGTGACACTAAGTTGAATGAAGACCATGGTGATATGACTAAGATGATGATGATTATGATTTGTTCAATGATGGCACATCCAACTGAGGGATGGCAGTGACCGAAACATGAAAATATTGAAGGAGCAATAGTAGACCTAGACACAATATTCAGTGACAAAATTTTATTCTCAAAACCTAGTGACATGATGAAATTTTACTTTGAGACCCCTACCAAACCTTGTAAGAGCATATTTGATCGTTGGTGACAGGTAGAACTCACTGACACTAACAGTGAGTACCCCTGATTGGGCCTAGGAATCCCAAGATGGGATACATGGTAAAGCCTAGAGGGTGGAGACCTCGTAGGCCTAGTAAATCCTTCACCAATAATGGTGAGATACACACTAAATATGAGAGGTTGGGATAGACAAATCCCTCAAGGTGTAGGTGGAGAGATAGGGTGGCATCCATGCTTGTTTTTTTCCTGGTGATCAAGTGAGAATTGCGGTAAATCTTGGTATTGTATGTTTATTATTTATGGCCTAGTGATCCTATGGATGTTGTGGTAAAGCCTTGTTCTATTATTAAGGGTGATGTGGTGTAGCCTCAGGAAGCCCTAGTTGATTTTGGTTATAAGTCCCACATTCATGCTTGGAATTTGGAAAGGGGATGATTGGCTGAAAAAAAGATTTGGTTCAGCCAATCTATGGTCGGGTGGTACGTGGAAGTCCTGAACTTGGTTGGCCTAATCATTCATTAATAACAACTATTTCTCCTTGGTATTTTATGAGAAAATATATTGGTTCATACGAGGAATTTAGTGTTGATGTATCCTTGTTATTTATGTTGGTTATATGTTGGTTATAAGCATGTTTTATGATAGTGATGATGTATGGCTCTCATCATGTTTTGATTTGTAAATGAATGTATAATGAATATATGACCTAATAGATGATAATCTAGCTAATTTGATAAGGCATCAATGTTACCTAACGATTCTCAGATAACTATGAGACGTATATTCTTAGATTTGTTTTTATGACCTGTAGAATGCATATTTGTGACATTTTTTTATGAAATTATTGTCATGTCTAGTAGGGGTCCATTCAAGTCCTTGCTTAAGTATTTTCATCAATATCATTGTTTTGATGTTATTTTTCATTCCTGAAAGTTTCATGGAGTTATAGGCAGTGGCCTGAGTCCTGGCCCTAAAAAAATGGCACATAATCTGGAGATACTGGCACATAACTACCTGGAAAAGTCCCCAGTTTCACGCATGCCTCACTATGGGAGAAATTGGAGGGTCCTAGTCACATTCCTTCCCATGTCAAGGGAGAGACTGAGGATTTAATGTAGCAAAATGTTAGTTTGTCTCCGAGGCTAGTCACATGGATGGGATGGATGGCTCCTGGGGGTTCTGTGGTATGTGCAGAAGGTCAGATTGGTTTTGTTATGTTAGTTCCACTTCCTTAACTATACATTGGGAGTTGCATCATATTGTAGTAGCCTCTCATCCCATGTTTACCCCAGCAGACCAGTTAACTTGGATAAATATGGGAGGAGGGTGTTACAGGTGCTCTAAAGGGAAACCTTGGGGAGGATAGAGTGGGAGGGGTTCTCTATCTCCTCATTGAAAAAAGAGAGTCTCAATTCGCATGGGGATTAGGTGTCGCAACCAACAATCAAGTCGAGTTCCTAGCCTTATGGAAAGGACTAGATCTTGCGATCTCTAGAGGAATTTTCCATCTATCAGTATTTGGAGATTCAAGGCTTGTTGTTCTACAAGTAACTAAATGTAGAAAGAACAATTGAAAGTTTCCCCTTCCTATTCTCCATCGAATTAAGATGTTGAATTAAACATTTGACTCAATATCCTTTTATCATATAAGAAATAATTTAAATGAAGTTTTCAATTCCCCTGCCAACCAAGGTTTGTAGCTAGCACAATGAGAAATCAAATATGAGAATGAGACTATTATAATCAAAGGAATTCCATAAAAATGTCAGGAAATATTAAATGGATTAAATTCCAAAGGTAGGTGAAGCCGGGGAAATCGAGGCAGACTATTGTATTTAATGTGATAATGAATAATCAAGCAAGTGTTCTCAAACATCTGCAACAAATGCTCTGGAAAGTAATGGAGACTCATGTCATTATTGAGATATGGAAAAAGAATGTCCCTTCAAATAGGACACTGGACAAATGGAGCCAAGCAGATAAGGAAAATGGAGCAGGAAGTATGTGTGAAATTCCAATTAGTAATAACAACCCTCAAGATGATGGACCCATTCTCATTGATTTCCAGGATTCACACGATTTCCATTATGAACTCTGCAAGTGGTGTTTTGGCGATGCATGCTTCCATTAATGCATGATGGAATGAGCCAAAATTGCAGTGAGAAAGTATAAGGGTATATATAGGAAGTTTGGGGGGACCTAATTATGGTAAACACGATTTTGGGAAATTCATTCATCAAGCTCACCATCATATTTGGAGTTGGCTCTGTATGATTGATAATTCATTTACCAGTAGGGATGAGGACTTCGGTTTGACCCTTGCAAGAATGGAATAGCTACTAGATTTTATCATATCATCAATATCGCAGCATGAAAAATTATTCATGGCAGGAGAGAGGTATCAAAACAATTGATGGCTCGACGAATGAATTTGCTTGAAATTAAACTTGACAAGTTTCAACTGGCTATGGCCATGGGGGAATTTTGACTGGATAGCCTGCAGAGGGAAGATGAGTGTGGCACAGAAAACTAGGTCCCCTTAGATGATAGTAGCATGGAGCGGAGGGAATTTGGGTCGCTTCATGAAGATTCATCTGGAGATCATGATGGAAAAAACAATGTTCCATCAGGAGCACAGGAAGCCCATCCACCTAAGAGTAGAGAAATAGAAGAAGAGGCGTAGGGGAACCAAGTGTCGGGGATTATGTAGTTTTATTTATTTATTTAGTTTTATCAATGTTATGTAAATTTCAAGTTTTTGAAGGGGTTTTTTTGAATAATCTATGGAACCCATCAGTTTAATATAGTATGTTACAAGACAGAGGACACCATAGATAAATATATTTTTGAACTCCGGACCACTTATTCAGAACAATGTTCTTTTCATGGAAATAATTGTAAAAGGTACTAGCCTTCAAACCATTTATCTTAATATAATACATAATCATTTCTTTAAATAAATAAAAAAGAATTATGTGGAAAACATACTTTAACTTTGTCTAAAACTTTCAGGTATGAACTATGTAGAAGTTTTCTTTGTCTGACAGTTTGGGTGGACACTCCACCCATCATCAGGGACTAGAAAGCAAACCGAAGGTAATTGTGAGAGCTAACTAAACCTATAAGTAATGAGAGCACAGATAATGGAATAACGGTCACAAGAAAGAAAATAATAATTAAATTATGAATGGTCAAGAGAAGAGGGATAAGATTTATTATTAAAAGAAATTGGTTGAAAAAAATGGTCAAAGAAAGACTTAATAATGTTAAAAATTCAATTGAGAAATTAGTCTATGTTATATTTAATTTAGATTTTTTTATTTGAGACCTTTTTTTTGTAAATTGTAGTCGTAGATTTCTATTAATAGAAAAAAACGGATTACATATATAAATCTTGGTAACCAAGCTAACTAACCAGAAGATCGTGAGACAATATTGTAGGCAAAAATAAACCAATTGTAGAAACCTTACAATGACATCTAAAAAAGCCTATATTTCCAAGCCCAAGAGAATTAACCTGGTGAATTTGGATTTGAGACATCAGTTAAGGGTTAAAATAAAACAAATAGTTTAATTTAATTTACATAAATAAAATAAAATAAAATAAACTTTATTATTTTTTGTGTCAAGTTCTTTATGGTCTTCCAGGCTTAATGTGTGGCTTAAGGAGCCGCAACCCACGGGCATCTAATCCATCAAAGTCACTTGGGGATCGCACTCGACTTAGGCCACAACATCCCTAGGTTGACTGGATTTTTTTAGCATGTCTCCTCCCCTAGCACAGGGCACAACCACCCCCTGTGAGGTTTGATCTTGGGTTGCCTTGCTAAAGAGACTCATCCTCAACTGGTTGTGCTAGTGAGATTTGACAAAAAAAAATTATTATTATTATAGTTAAT
>APFE031124913.1:73617-175133 GCA_000404065.3 Pinus taeda
TCTAGGGTTAGGTTTTTGGATGTTTATGGTTTTCCATTGTTTCTCAACAATAAATAGGCCTTCGAGCCTCATTGTAACACAGTTCAGAGGCATGTATCTGCCACATATCTTCTCAGAGATAAGCTACCATCGCCCTAGCTGGTTTATTCCCATTTCTATTTGTAAGCATATTTCAGTATTTCACATAATGAAATGAAGTATTATTTCCATTGCATATCTATTTTTATGGTTATCTCTGTGATTTGTTCTATTCGTGTTTAAATCTGGATCAATGGCTTCCAAGAGAGCAGAGTCAAAGACATTGTTAAGAGCACAACTAGGGATGCAGTCGATCAAGTGTCTATGAACTTGCCTATCCATGAAGACATCAAGTTGTTCATGGAAAAGGATATAAATATTAATGGCAAAAACATCACAACAAGCAACACCATCAACAACAGTAGAAGGTAGCACACCTCCATGAAATGAATGCAAGAGGAAGGTTGTTGATAACACAGAGGTGGAAAAAAGTTGCAAGCTCAAGCAGATCCACTTGTGATGAAAGCAACTTTGGAGATTGGGGCTATGAGGTGATGGCATGACATGAAGACTGTGTGAAGGAAGAGAACAAAATAGAGAAGGGGTTTCATGTGCTGAAGTAGCAACTCAAGGAAGAACATGAGCTACATAGACAAGAGAATGAGTTGCAGTAGGAATAGGTATAGAAGAGGGTGCAACATGCATAGACGAATGAAACTATACATGTACAGGTTATATATCCATCCTAGCAGCTGGCACTGAGCAGACAAGGTGAGTAGTGTTGTTGATCGCATGCAAGGGAATTCAACAGCATGCATGTCATTGTGCGCAAACATGTGATCCCACCCATTTGACACACTCACTGAAGCGAAGACAAGAAGCAAATCCGACTGGGGCTGAACATGCAGTTTGACAATTGATGCGCATGACCACTAGCACACACTTGAAGACCAACATGAACACTATGCATCATTGTATTTCCGGTTCGGCCACACCCAAGAAGACCATGCACATTCTATCAGACGAGTTGGATGGAGGAGCCATATCAGTGCACATGAATGCAACGGAGGCAAGAGTTAGCTTCTGCAAGATGTCACCATTGAGAGCACGAACACCATCATGGATGACTAAGCTTGGCATCAACTCATCACCTTCAACCATCACAAGGATGTCAAAGAGTTGGTCTCACCACAATGGTCTAAGTGTCATTGATTTCTTGCATGGATTTCTCAAGCCATTTTGTCTCACATGGGCACATGTGCATTGTAATGTATCATCTTGTCAAGTGGAAGTTCAAGTGTCAGTAGTTGGATGTAACAGTCATGGAGTAGTTGAAGAGTAATGAGGATAGATGAACAATATCAAAGGGGAATGTCAAGGGTCACCCCACCCTTTTCTATAAATAGTACCTCATATCTCATTGTATAGGCTTTTGGCCAGCCAAGCTTCGATAGGAGTATCTTAGACAGTATTGTAATGCACCTTGGCTTCTCCACTATGCAGAGCTCATATATCTATTTGGAGGAGCAGGTGGTTGTGGTTTTAATGTTCCACTATCGGAACTAGTGGTTGGACATGGATGTATTGTATAATTGAAACTTACACTTCTTAATATAACAGAGCCAACACGTTTCATGCATATGTTGTATTGTGTTCTAGCTATCAGTTTTACTCTAAATGATATATATATTTGTTTCTTTACCCATGCATGTATGGACTATTTTGTATAAGTATGTATTAATCTTTCTTAAATTTGTTGTTGGTTTAACCATCACATTGGATTTCTTGCTAACTTTCCTTCCATGTTGTGATGCATATGCGCTCGTGTGTTCCCTTCCAAGTTGTGTACTATTACAGGTTTCCAAGGGGTGCACTCACCTCACCTTTCGTGTGTTAGAACCACTCATGTGCATTCCTTGACTCATGCCAACTGTCATACCCTTGCTACCAATAGGGACATCTTACTTGCCTCTGTGCGAAACTACGGTCAAGGTATTACTTTACGACCCACTATTGGGACTCCTACACCAAACGATCTGAGATCTAATTGGGACTTATTACTAGGGATATCCCCTGACATGTTGGTGGGTCTAGCACCGTCAACATTTCTAGTGCTAGAAGGAGGGCGAGATGACAAGTTGTGTCCTCTCATCTGTTTTGAACCTTTTCATATCAATTATGGAGCCTTGCACTCTCCTCGCTCCATGATATTTTTCGCACGCCAAATTTGTTACCATCATGAGGGATTTTTTCGATCTCTTGTCCACATACACATATGGTGGTGAAGGCAAAGTGGCATGGCCTGAGTTCTTACATGACTTTCTTTCCATGCTTCAAGGGGAAGATGGACTTTCTAATGAGCAGGCCAGTCTGCTGCTTGCATACACACTTCACAAATCTCCACATCGGCGGTGGTGTAGCCTACCAGCTGACAATGTGCACTCACTTGAGCACTTTTGTGATATCATTGAAGACACTTTCTATCATTTTGATCCAGAACATATTGACCAAAAACTGTTACAACAATAGAAGGCTCCACATGAATCGCCTATGGATTTTTGGCAGCACTTCTGTGATTTACAGTTTCGAGCTCCGAAGAGCTAGATGAAATTTTTCTATATTTGGGACTAATTCAAGTATTACCTTAAGAAATATACCCATCCCAAGAAGAAGTTTGAACTCAAGCCTCGCTCAACATTCTTCAGTGATGGAGCTTCACAATCACAAATAGACACGACCATTGTCACGAGTGACTGTCCATCATCCCCTCATAAAACAACTCCACCACTATAGAGTGATGCAAGAGGTCATGCTCACACATTTGTTCAATTGTCACATCCTCCCAAAATCACTTCGCTTAATTTGCACGCAGATTTGGTTATGAGTCCATCGAGTTGTCACATGCATTTTGTACCACAACCTCTGTCTTCGAACTCGGTTGTTCCTCCAGATGATATTGTCTTGTTTTCTTCCATTTCAAACTCTACACTTATTGTGAATGAGGATCAAGCCACTAACGGAGTTGGTGTTGCACAACCAAGATGCGTTTTCATTCATGAAGGGTATGGCTGGGAGCTTGAGCATCAACACTCGGTGAAGATGACTCCCTTATGTCTGAGCCTTCTTCATTATTTCCTGACATCTTTAGTGAACCTGCCATCCAATATTTTTCATGTGTACCTTCATCTATGGATGCACCCATTGTTAATCACTCACAGGACACATCGGATGTCAGTCCATCATCCGACAATGAAGAAGATAAGTTATTCATTGAAAATCCACTTGATATTTCATCTACCTTTTCTTTCATCTACCTTTTCTGGAAACAGGATGACTTTGTTTGCTTCTCATTGATCTGAAAATGAGATCTTAAATCAATATTAAGGTATTACAGACTCATGTGCAAGAATTCCTATATTACTTAGTGCAACGGATCAAAAATATTGCGAATAATATATACAATGAGTAATTAGAAAACATAATAGACACACACATCAACACAACAAATAATCAAGGAGTTCACCAGACTTCCTGGCTACGTCTCCTGGTCCAGCTTTCAGTGTTGACCTCTATATTAAGTCTTTAAGAATAGATTATTACAAGGGTGAGCCCAAAACAGAGTTTCAACCAACAATGACATCAAAGAGGGATCTGCTCAAAAACCTCGAGTCTAAAAGAGTGCACAAACTCTCCCTCTATCTTATTCCTCTATTCAATCTACCTCAATCTAACTGACTGATTATCTTTCTGTGACTGTCTTCAACTGACCTCTCTTTCTGTGCTGCCATTGAATGGATTTTAAGCTTATCAGTGCTGTCGGTTCAACTCCATTCTCAGGCTTTCTAGCTCTCGGCCGATGTTCGTTCAAATCCCTGCTGAGCGTTAAACAATCATTGTAAAACGCTTAAGGTGTGGTGGCCACCTGTTTTCAAATGGAAAGGACCAATGCGGGTGAAAATCCCAAAGAATCACTTCTTTGTTTACATAGAGAAATACACAAGAAAAATTCTAAAACAGAGGAATCAGACGGTTGTTATGCCTCATCCATTATCAGTCCTTTGGCATCCCACACTGTAGATATGTTCTCATATGACATTTCATATCCGTCCTGATCATCCAACCTGCTCGTGCATTTTGCACCGTTGATCTGCGACCATTTGATCTCATGGCTAATGTGCATTTTGGATGGCTTACTTCCGTAGAGATCACTCGCCTAAAATATCATTTTTCTCTCTCCTTGTTGCGTGCTACGTGTCGGTCAGTGTATGGGATCAGGCGGAGCCCGTCCAATACCACTTACCGCCTGAATCCCGCTTGAAATACCATTTACCTCTGAACTTAAATAACATAAGGCCACATTTATAAACCTTTCGGGTCTGTCATTCCATCGCAATATCGCAATATTGCATTGTATGTGGCTAAACAACAATACACAGGGAAATACAAAGAAATATTCAAAAACGGGACATCAAATATATTTAGATCCGACCAATAATCCTTATCGAGTTCGAGTCTATAGCATGTCACGTATTGCTAGTCTTCGTATTGTTTCCAGCCCACTTGCCAATTGTCAATCGCCGATATTGGCGTATCGCATATCGGCCCTTCGCAATGCCACGAGCCATGGTCCATTACCATATATTGTTTCGATGCGATAATCACATATCGCATGGTCTTCAGGCTTGTGGGTTAAGTCCTCCCCTTTGGAATCTGCAATGCGATAATGCCATCTCCGCATTTGATCTGCGTGCTCGATCAACGGTCCACGTTAAGTTGTTAGATCATGATCACAATTCCCATAAGGCTGCCTCTGATACACTCCGCTAGCTTACTCCGATGCGATATCCCGATTTAATCTAAGTCGTTGATCGGTTCGATCCAACGATTCTGATTCAACGATACTTCAACCTTCACTTTCCTCTATTTTTCACCATTCTTCTTGGTTTTTCTTCAGTGATAATGTTTTCTAATAATATTAAAGACTTAGAGGTTTAGATGGTTTAAGATCCATTTTGGATAATGCCTTCCCACTAAAAAGATTTTGGACCACCAAAAGTTGGTTTTTAGGCATCGATCAAGTGAGGATACAATTCCCTCACTTGTCCAATTTCTATCCATCGTACCTTTTTTGGATTTGAACCTTTGAGTCCCACTCTCAGGTACTCAACATCCCCTCGATGCATAGTTCTCACCTTCTTATCTAGAACTATGTCTTCCTGTAACTCATTTATATACTCAGGCAACAGATCCTCAATAGAAGGCAACTCACTTTGCTCTTCAGGATATTCAATCAATGAAGGTTCATACAATCTCAAGTTTTCTGCATTAATGACTGAATAGATCTACATATAAGCTGGCAAATCAAGGTGAAAAGCATTTTCACCAATTTTATCAAGTATCTTGAAAGGTCCATACCTTATTGGTTTTAGCTTCTTACCTTCACCTTGCATTATGTCTTTGCTGATGTACAGCTAGACTTGATCACCAACTTGAAAACTATGCTCAACTTGATGCTTTTCATGTCTTGCCTTGTACTTGGCTTGACTTATTTCCAGTTGTTCCTGTATTTCCTGGTGAATTTCTTGGATTTGCTCAATGAACTTGGTTGCTTTGTCAACATCACTGTGTCCATCAACTGCTATTTCTTTACCAAAGACAAAATCCAAGGGAGACTTTGGCATAAAACCAAAACAAGTCTCAAAAGGAGATCTTTGAGTATAAGAGTGCTTGGCATGGTTGTAAGCATGTTGCACATAACACAGATGCTCATCCCAAAGCTTGGGATGCTTACTGCAATAGCCTCTGAGCAATTGGATCACTGTCTTGTTGACCACTTCTGTCTGACCATATGTTTGTGGATGAAATGTTGTGCTCTTCTTCAACCTAGTGTCCATCAACTCCGATAAACTTGACCAAAACTTCCCAACAAATTGAGAATCTTGATCAGATGCAATAGAAGTGGGTAACCCAAAATGAACCCATACATTCTGAAAGAACAAATTTGTTGTTTGTTCAGCTGTAACATGCTTGTTACATGGTATCAAAATACACATTTTACTGAACCTATCCATAAAAACATACAAATAATCATGACCTTTTCTAGACTTTGGCAATCCCCCAATAAAATCCATGGAAACACTTTCCCAAGGACGAGAAGGAATTGGAAGTGGAGTGTACAAGCCTAATTTCTAATTATTGGCCTTGCTTGTAGCACACATAGTACACCCTTTGATATATCTAGAAACTATCTCATGCATTCTTGGCCAATAATAGAACCTTTGCAATTGTGAAACTATTTTACTTACACCAAAATGACCTAATATAAGAGAAGTATGTTAAGTCTTTCAGTTTTTTGAATGCATAACTTTCCCAAATGATATAAGAGTTGGTCCTTTACATAATAATCCAATTCTTCTACTTTCTTGCCATGACTTAAAGCTACATATACATCTTTAAAATCTACATATTGAGCATATTGTTCAATGTAACTTTCATGCATCACTGAGTTATGCTTAAGTATAGTAGATGCATTTATGATTGGTCTTTTTTTTCACAGAAATGGGTAGTGGATATATTAGAAACTTGGCCTTAATGCCAAACAGTGGATTACAAAAGGTGATTCTAATTCCAGAAGTGTCGTACAACCTTGCAAGACTGTGACATTTATGTTTAGCTCACATCTCTTTTTAGCTGCTACTATGCGATCAATTTCAGAGATTTTCCCAAGATTGTGGATACATACAAACTGATTTAACAGTAAGCAATAAAACATGACAATTTTCTAAATTAAGGGATTGGTTCCCATATTTCCTGTTCACCTCTCAGGAGGGATCCAGTCATAAGAAGGGCTGCTTTGTTAGCTTTAGTGTCCGCCTCCTTATTATTGGCTCTCAACACGTGATAGAAATTCAAATTCTGGAAAGAGTCTCCAAGGTCTGTAATTCTTTGAATCGTCCTTGCTAGCCTTAGGTCCATTGGCTTAGAATAAGTCACCATAGTGTTAATGATAACCTTAGAGTCTCCAATAGCATTAGCCTCCCTGATGTTTAGCACTTTCAAAATCTTGAGTCCTTGGAAAAGAGCCAAAGCCTCAGCTTGAATCCTGGAAGCGATGCCCAAACCCCAGGTGAAAATATGGATCCTAAAGCCAGCTGGATTCAATATGACTCCTCCATCTCCAACTCTTCCAGGATTGCCCTTTGCAGCCCCATAAAAAATAGAAAGTGTCTCTGATGGTTTGCAATCCATCCCTGAAACTCTTTAGTTGTAGCCCTTATTTGCCATACTTTTGGGAGGGAGATACTCTTTTTAATTTTTTGGAACTGAAGATCAAGAGAAGAACCCTAATTTATATCTTGCTGGTTGAGACTTAAATCATCTTTATGATCTCTCAGGCACTCTTTTAACTGGCATTTAATTTTAACTACCACTAGCTTGGCATCCTATTCACAATTTTTGAAAATCCTTTTATTTTTCTCAAGCCAAACCCGCCAACATATAATTTTAGGGAGAAAAGACCAAGAATCTCTAATAATTTTGTTTTTTGGAGGAGGACCAGGATACCTTTGCAGTCATTTATCAAAAAAATCAGGAATGAAGGAAGGCAAGGCGAAGCTGGAACTCAAAGTTTCCAGTAGCTCAGTCCATATCTGCAATGTGAAGGAAAATTCAAGCATCAAATGAGAAACACTTTCCTAATCTACCTTGCAAAGTCTGCATCTTGAAGGGCCGTGGAAACCTCGCTCCTAAAGATTATCGTTTGTCAAAATTTTGGAGTGGCATAGCAACCAGTTGAAGAAGTCGATTTTTGGCAAGAGGAATAATGCCATATCCCTTTCCACGGCTCTGGATTCGTGGCCACATGGGGGTGCTCATATAGCTTGGCGTATACTTGAGCAACGGAATAACCACCAGCCTGCACACCCCAACCTCTTGAATCCCTGCTTTGCATCTGCATTGGAGCCATTATGTGGAGCTTGGAAGCAGTACCTCGCATTCCATAGACAAATCTGGGGGCATTTCAAGGTTCCAGCCAGCCCAACGTGAATCTTGCCAGACTAAAATGTCCCACAGGTAACGCAATCCAGCATCATTCATCCATCTGCGCATCGCTTGGAGAGAGTGACAATCTCACAGCGGCTCATTGTTCATAATTCTATCTATCCAAAGGTTGATCCTTTTTCCATTGCCAGGAATCTAGTAGGCATGAGCATTAATAAGCAGACAGGCTTCGTTATAGAGCTTCAGAAAGGGTGAATCAGGGAGCAGCAGAGGTTGATCTAGAGAGTGGGAGCACTAGCCTTTGAAGTATTTTTTCCAAAGAGCTAATTGTGCCCAGCCAGGGTTAGGTGCAATAATTCTCCAGATGAGCTTAGCTCCCATTGCAATATTATGATATCCAAGATTTTTGAAGTTCAAGCCTCCTTCCAAGAGTGATTTGGATATGGATTCCCAGTTGACTAATGGAATCTTTTTCTCATTTTGCTTGCCCCCCTTCCAAAAAAAAAATCGAATGATCTCCTCCATTTTTTTGAGAATGCCAGTGGGAGCGAGAAGGATAGAAAACTGAGATAAGAGAAGATTATTAAGGACTGATTTTATGAGAACAGACTTACTGGCAATGTTAAGCCAGGAAAACCCCCAGGCAAGCAACTTGTTCTTGAATTTCTCCAATTGAGGGAGCCAATATCTGCTGAAGGCTCTTTTAATAAATATACATAGGCCTAAGTACTTGAATGAAGTCCAGTTTGAGGAGGCTGTGAAACCAAAGGTTCTGGAAATGGAGTTGAGCAAGCTGGAAGTGGTGTTCCAGCAATAGATATGGCATTTGCCATTGTTTAAACTGCTTCCCGAAACCATACAAAACTCGTCCAAAACTCCTTTAAATCTGGAGGCTATAAGCACATAGGCAGCTCCCAATAACAAGGTGTCATCCACAAAGAGGGCATGATTTATGTTTTTAACACCTCTTGCTATACAAAGCCTAGCAATTTCCTGATCCATCATTTTTTTGTCTAAATAAAAACTGAGGACAGAGGCTTGAAGAACGAATAGAAGGGGTGAGAGAGGGCACCCCTGCCTGAGCCCTCTCGTGGCTTTGAAAAAGTCAGTAGCTCTGCCATTTACTAATGGAGCAATCCAAGGCTTTGAAATGCAGGCCCGAATCCAATTTATAAATTTCTCACCAAATCCAAGCTTATGTAAGACTTTCAACAGAAAACTATGCTTAACTCTATCAAAAGCATTTTCTAGGTCAAGTTTGGCAACCATACCTTTTTCATTACGACTCAGGCTTGAGTGGATTGCCTCTTGGACCATAATGAAATTGTCCACTATCTGTCTACCTTGAATGAATCCTCCTTGGATTTCCGGAATGAATTTAGGGAGGATGAGATTGAGTCTATTAGCGATGACTTTGGTAATAAGTTTGTAACCAATATTACAAAGCGAAATCAGGCGAAACCTGTTTAAGGTGTTGGCTCCTTTCTCTTTGGGGATGAGATCAGAAAAGCAGAGTTCATACTACCTCCATTTTTCTGGCAATATTTGGACTTAATAACCATTTTGTACAGATCATTTTCCACAATCGGCCAGCAAGATTGGAGAAATCTGGCTGAAAAGCCATCTAGCCCAGGGGCTTTGTCTGGGTCCATGGCAAAGAGGGCATCCTTGACTTCGTTCTTGGTGACTTTAGCTTCAAGAAGGTGATTAATTTCAATAGTAATTAGGGAGGGGACCATGTCCATCATATCATAGTTTTGGTCTAGATTTATTTCTTCACTATACAGGTTTTTGAAGTGAAGGGAGGTAGCTTTTTTGATGCTTGCATTGTGTTTGTGAATGATAGAGCCATCTTTGATTTCAAAAATAGAGTTGGAACATTTCTTTGCCTGAGCTTATTTGTGGAAGAAGGAAGAGTTCCTGTCCCCTAATTTAAGCCAAAGACTGTGTGACTTAAGTCTCCAGTACTCTTCCTCAGCTAGACAAGCCTTGTGATAGTTTTGTTGGAGCTAGGCTTCTTTGTCTAGAATCTCTTTTGTTATGTCAGTTGTTTCAGCTTGGAGATGATTATTTTCTAGAGTGCATTGGAGTTTTTTTCCTTTCATTGGCTAGATTGGACAGAGATTTGGCCTAACTTTTCAAAGCCCTTTTCACTCTTCTGAGCTTCTCCTCCCAGACAAAAAATGGGGAGCCTTTGACTGGCTGCATCTAGATGCCTTTAACTAATTGCATGCAGTCTGGTTCCTTAGCCCAGAGCGGGCTAAATCTAAAGGGGATTGGTCTGAGGTCAAGTTGAAACACCAGTTCCAGCTTGATGGGTTTATATCAGAAGTGTTGCGTGGGAGAATATGAACTCTAGCCTCTAATCCAAGCAGAAGAAAAGAGATTTGAAGTAAGAATCTATCCAATATGGCAGCAATGTGGCCAGGACCAATTCTTTTATTAGACCAAGTGTACTTACCAGAGATTGGCTTGATGTCCAACATATCCCAGTCCTACATAAGGTCCTCTGCCCATTCCCTTGCCGGATCTCAAACAATGATGCCTCCTCTCTTGTCTATTGATAAGAGAGTGAGATTTAGATCTCTTGCAATGATGGTATTCTCAAGATTAATGAGGTCTACTTAGTTTCTTATGGATTCCCAGCAGGCCTTTTCTTCCCCAACGTTCACAGGGATGTACACGTTGAAGAGACTAATAATCTATTTTGAGTCTAAGTGCTGCAATTTTAAGAACAGCCAGTGAGTCTTGAGGGTCTCAGAAATAACTAAGAATTTGCCCAACCCACTGGAAGCCCCATGGGCTGAAATTGCTTTCACCTCACATTTGTTCCAGAGTTTCTTACTAGTCTGAAGGAAGACAGAGTCTTCCAATTTGGTCTCCTGGATGAGGAGGAGCTTTTGTTCTTATTAAACTTCTGATGGCTTCTTCTTCGATTCTGCTCCCCATACCTCTATAGTTCCAGGAGACTATCTTCATCATTTGTATTTTTTGTTAGCTCCCTTGGAGCCTTGGGGCTGGTTTCTTGCCATCTTTATTTTTTATGCTAACAACTTCTCAAGGGTTGGTGCTGCCTTGGAGCTTATCTTTGACAATTTCATGATCTCTTTTTTCCCGATCTATTTTTCAGCCTCTTTTGGATCTCCTTATAGAAGCTTGGGATTCTCCTATTTCCCCTTCTTCCTTCGAGCCATCCGATTCATGCTCATCTTCCTCTACTTCGACAGTATTTCCTTTGGAACTCTCAGCATGGCTTCCCGCTTGGGAGAAGAGGGGGTACCTTTAGAGGGTGGGGTTGATTTTTGATTTTCTGGATCCTATGTTTCCTCTATTTGCAAGCTTAGAGGGGTGAATTTATTTTCTTGATCCATTCTGGAAGGGGGTTGCTGAGGAGGGGCCTGATGGGGACCTCTTTCGTTTGGACCAAATTTCTCTTGGGATTTACTGGCATGCTTGACCTGGTTCCAGTCTTCTTCTTTACCCTTATCTAGTTCCACATTGGTTGGGCATCCTCTGGCAAAGTGACCGTAGACATGGCACTTTCGGCATTTGAAAGGCAACTGCTCGTAAACTAGCTTCTGCAAATGAGTCCAGTTTCCTACTTTGATTTTGATGGCTTCCAAGAGACCCACCTCTAGATCTACTTCTACGCAGATACGGGCACAGTCATATTGATATTTGTTGTTTTCCTGATCTATGAATTTCCCAAGGGCGTTGATGATGTGCTTCAACGAGTCCCAGTTCCAACAATGCACTGGGAGGTTAGGGAGTCTGACCCATACAGGGACAACCATGGGAACATTGACTGCGGGGTCAAAATCTGATGAATTCAAAGTGGAAGAACCCCCGTCCTAAGAAGTAAGCGGTGACGTTGCTCTTGATCAAAGGAGCCTAGATCTTGTTGACCTAGGTCTCAGTGGTCTTAGGAGAAGGCCATAAACCGGTGAACTAGCCAATGAGGGCCCGCTCAACCAAGGAGAGGGTGACTTGAATCGGAGTCTCTGGCAGTAGGGAAATTTCAGGAATGTCTTCAAGCCTCTTGAAAAACTTGGATTTTTCACTCTTTTTCTTCTGCGCTAAACCAGCCAAGAGCCAAGAGAAGGCTTCAACAGATGAAGGGGGGGGGAGGGCCTACCTGAGGCTAGCCCGTGACCTCCATGGGGGTGAAACCAACTTAATAGCCCCTCCCAGCAGCAGACGATCACATAGAAATGTAGGAATTCAAAAGGGGAACGCAGGAACGGTGCAAGAGGGCAGAGGACCCAAAGCCACAGGTCGCAAAGTAGAGGGATCAAGGGCACAAAGGCTCTGAAGCGTAGGCTAGGGCTTCATGGCAGCACTCCAGGTCTTGGTCTCAGTCCTTTATCTAATTTTTTATGCATTTATGATTGGTATTGATAACATGTATGCAACCTTATTGTGTATGCCCTTCTTATATCTGATGACAAGATGAAATTGCTGTAGAAAACCCATCCACCTATAATGTCTTGATTGTTGCAATTTACTTTGTGAGTGCAAATATTGAAGTGGTTTATGATCTATATGTATGATTGTTTCTTTACCCATTAGGTAATGTTTCCACTTTTTCACACTTTGTACTAAATTATGCATACAATTATTTATCATATGTGGGATAATTAACTACTGCAGAAGTAAATGTCTCAGAATGATAGCATATGGGTTGTCCATAACACAGCTCCCATGGCATAGTCACTGGCATCTGTCTCAATCCCAAATGGATTTTGAAGATCTGGCAGTGCTAGTACTGGTGTTGTACTGATTTTCTCTTTTAAGGTGTCGAAGGCTTTGTGTTGTTTACCTCCCCACTGAAACATTTGTTTCAATCGTGTTAAATCATGTAATGGAGTTGTAATCAAAGAAAAGTTAGCAAAAAACTTTCTCGAGTATTGTGTTTCCCCTAGGAAACTCCTAACCTCTGTAGCAGATTTGGGTTTAGGCCAGTTCACAATGACTTCAACCTTAGAGGGATCTATCTTCAATTCATCACCGCCTACAATATGACCCAAATAATTTAAAGATGTTCTGCCAAATTCACATTTTGACAATTTTACATAGAGATTTTCTCTTTTTAAAACATCTAAAGTCTACTTTACATGCTTTACATGGTCTTCCCATGTCTTACTAAAAGCAAGAATGTCATATAAATAAAAAATTACAAAATCATCAATAAATGGTCTGAGTACATCATTCATGACTCTCATAAATATAGCAGGAGCATTAGTTAAGTCAAAAGGCATAACCAACCATTCATACAGTCCTTGCTTTGTCTTGAAAGCAGTCTTCCATGCATCCTGTTCTGCAACTCTGACTTGATGATAACCACTTCACAAGTCTAACTTAGAAAAGTAAAGTGCTTCTTTCAATTGATCTAATAAATCATCAATACGAGGAAGAGGATAATGATTCTTGATTGTTATATTATTTAGTGCTCTATAATCAATGCACATTCTCCACGAACCATCTTTCTTTCCTACTAGCACGATTGGAGATACACATGGTGATGTGCTTGGTTCTATAATCCCTTTATCGAGCAACTCTTGTACCTATTTCTTTATCTCTACATTCTCTAAAGATGACAACCTGTACATTCCAATGTTAGGTAATGGAGCATCTTGCTGCAAATAAATATCATGTACTATTTCTCGCTTAGGTGGCAGACCTTTTGGTTCTTGATATAGAACATCATACTCTAAAACAACTTTCACTAAATCAACTTTCTGTTTAGAATCACAGCCTTCCAATGCATTGGGATTTTCAGGATCCTTTGCCTTTACAACCATTAGTAAAAACTGCTTACTTGAATTCACAATTCTTTTTATCTGTCTTGAGTTTATGAAAGAATAGTTATCTTTGAGTTTATGAGCTCTTACAATATATTCTATTCCATTTTTAGTGAGTTGATACTTATTCTCAGCTCTATAGAAAATATCTTTCCTATCATACAAGTATGGACTTCCCAAAACAATACCACATATATCCAATGGAACTATATCTAACTCAACCTCATCTACAAATGTTGATCCAATAGAAAACCTATGTTTACATTGTCTCGTTACTTGTAGCTTTGTTTTATCACACACCCAACCTAATGGATACGACTTCTCATGAGGTTTTGTTTGTAATCCCAACTTCTTTACAATTGTTTCAGAAATCGAATTTACTTTTTATCCACTATCAAATAAAGTATCAATCTTATTATGCTTGGAAATTACTCTAATACGAAAAAGCTCATTTCCTTCCCTCTCATTATTTTCATTATCAAAAAATTGTGTATAATTACTTGTGAATCCTTCAGAATCTTTACCTTTAATACCTATGGTTGTAATTGTTGTTTCATCACCTGAATCTGATCCCAAGTCCTGCTGAATAGCAGCAACATTATTTTTCTTCCTTCCACTGAACTTCTTAGGTCTTTGTTCTAGATGCAAAGGCTAGCAGTGTGCCTCATCATGTCCTTCTTTCTTGCAATGAGTGCATGAAGGTTTATCCTTCTGTACAATGTTTTCTTTCCTCTCCTTCCATTTCAGTTTCTTCTTTTCCTTGCTCTTTCTTACAGAATATTTAGATGATCCCCCAACCTCTGGGTTTACATTCTTACCTCTAGCTTCTAGATGTGTGGCTTGAATTGATACATCATATAAGCTAGTGGGATTAAACATGAGAATAGTATGCTTTAAATAGCTACGAAGACCACCTATATACTTCAATAAATTCTCCAGTGAATCTAATGATATACCTAGAGTTAAAGCTCTCTTTCTGAATTCTTGAGTATAACTATGTACACTCTAACCCTTCAACTGACGAAGAGTTTGCCAACTCATCATTGCCTGCTGCATGTAAGACAAAGGATAGAATTGTTTTTGGATAACAGAACAAATTCATTCCAGGTAGACATGATTTTACCATGTTTTTGAAAATCAGCTTCTGTCTTGCCTTCCCACCATACTAGTGCAGTTCCTCCAAGTCGAAGGCTAGCCAGCTGAATCTTCTTTCTTTCTGAATCAACGTTTTGTACCCTGCAATATACATCAATTTTTCTTATCCAATTATCTAGCTTTTTTGCATTGACTTCTCCATCATAAATTGATAAATCAAACTTCACATTTAATTTGATTAAGGAAGTTTTCTTCTTATTATTAGAAGAGCTAGAAAATGATGAGGATGATGAAGGTGATGATGGAGGAGATGGTGGAGGAGGCATTTCCCCTTTCCTTTTTCCTTCTAGAGAGGCAACTAGAAAAGTTTCCTCTACTCCTTTGTTTGGTTTAGGTGTTGAAGTGCTTTCACCTTGACCCTTCTTAAATTCCAGATACATTTCTTCCACCCTGGCTTGGAGTGTCTTAAAATTCTCTATAAATTGATATTCTAATCCCAATGGAGCTTCTTCTGCCATTCTCCTCTAAGAATAGACACTTCCAATATTTGGATTAGCCTCAACAAGTTCTCCTTCTCCTAGTCTGAGATTTAATCTAGTTAGCATTCAAAATCCAGCACAAGCTTGTCTAACCTTAACAAAACCAAAACCAAATGCTCTGATACCACTTGATCTGGAAATGAGATCTTAAATCAATATTAAGGTATTATAGACTCATGTGCAGGAATGCCTATATTACTTAGTGCAACAGATCGAAAAGATTGTGAATAATATAGACAGTGAGCAGTTAGAAAACATAACAGACACACACATCAACACAACAAATAATCAAGGAGTTCACCAGAATTCCTAACTACGTCTCCTGGTCCAGCTTTCAATGTCGACCTCTATATTAAGTCTTTAAAAACAAATTATTACAAGGGTGAGATCAAAACAGAGTCTCAACCAACAGTGACATCAAAGAGGGATTTGATCGAAACCTCGAGTCTAAAAGAGTGCACAGACTCTCCCTCTATCCTGTTCCTCTATTCAATCTGATGGACTGACTGTCTTTTTGTGATTGTCTTCAACTGACCTCTCTTTCTGTGCTACCATTGAATGGATTTTAAGCCTATCGACGTTGTCGGTTCAGCTCCATTCTCGGGCTTTCTGGCTCCCGACCGCTATCCATTAAAAGCCCTGTTGAGAATTAAACAATCATTGTAAAATGCTTAAGGTATGGTGGCCACTTGTCTTCAAACAAAAAGGACCAGCTCGGGTGAAAATCCCAAAGAATCGATTCTTTGTTTACATAGAGAAATACAAAGGAAAAGCTCTAAAATAGAGGAATCGGACGGCTGTTATGCCTCGTCCATTATTGTTCCTTTAGCATCCCACACCATAGATCTGTTCTCATCTGACAGTTCACATCCATCCCGATCATCCAAACTGCTTGTGCATTCTACACTATTGATCTGCAACCATTTGATCTGATGGCTGATGTGCATTTCGGATGGCTTACTTATGTGGAGATCACCCGCCTGAAATAGTGGTTTTCTCTCACCTTGCTGCATGCTACGTGTCAGTCAGTGTATGGGATCAGGCAGAGCCTGTCCAATACCACTTACCGCCTGAAGCCCGCCCAAAATACCATTTACCTTAGAACTTAAATAACATAAGGCCACGTTTATAAACCTTTCAGGTCTGCCATTCCATCGAAATATCACAATATTGCATTGTATGTGGCCAAACATCAATACGTGAGGAAATATAAAGAAATCCACAAAAACCAGACTTCAAATATATTTAGATCCGAACTATAATCCTTATCACGTCTGGGTCTATCGCATGTCACATATCACGGGTCTTTGTATTGTTTCTAGTCCACTCACTGATATCGGCGTATCGCATATCGGCCCTTCGCAATGCCACGGTCCATGGTCCATTCCCATATATTGTTGCAATGCGATATTGTGATGCGATAATCGCAAATTGCATATCGCATGGTCTTCAGGCCTACGGTTTAAGTCCTCCCCTTTGGAATTTGCAATGCGATAATGCCATCTCCACCTTTGATCTACGCGCTCGATCAACGGTCCATGTTAATTTGCTAGATCATGACGCAATTCCCACAAGGTTGCCTCCGATACACTTCGCTGGCCTGCTCCGATGTGATATCCCGATTTAATATGGGTTGTTGGTTGGTTTGATCCAACGGTTCTGATTCAACGATACTTCAACCTTCGATTTACTCTGTTTTCCACCATTCTTCTTGGTTTTTCTTCTGCGATAGTGTTTTCCGATAATATTAAAGACTTAGAGGCTTAGAGGGTTTAAGATCCACTTTGGATCACTCATCTACCCATCTGTTTGATTTATCAGATCATGAGGATGCCGATGAAATAATTGATTTTTCTAATCGTGGCTATCGTGATCCATTTACTCCCATATTCGATCACGATCACGATCCTATCACAATTTATTTTTCAAAGCTAGTTGTTTATGGTGATCTATCTAACAATGGAGTTAAAAAACCCCAGATTGTCGAGGCACTCCAACCCGAGCTGATGGTTATGTCAGGCCCTCACTATCTAGGGGTTGATTTCACTTCCAATCAAGAAATTGTTCAATCACCTAAGGCTCCTCATCACTCATCTATATGCATTGAAGATCAATCTCACACATAGATCATGCTCCCTCCACTCAAACTACACAATCTCATCGCCCATGCATTGGAGGAAGCTTACATTGAAAGCACACGTGCACGACGCAAGTTGTATTTGTTTCTTTTTTTTGCTTGCATGTCACAGTCAAGAGTATGCATATGCTTCAAAGTTGCACGCAGTGTCACACAACACCGTGACAAGTCCACGGACCACATGTCATGTACTTAGACTCGCTTATGTTCTATGGAAACATTGAAACATGGAGTGTGTTTGTCTTCATTGTCATATCTTTCTTGTTTGCTAGTCCACACAACCGGGTTGCTCGCGGACCAAGCCTTCACCAACATGGGTCAACCAATGCACCAGTGGCTACATTGGAAATATCACTTCACGTGATCAGGCCCATGCACCATTAGCTTAGGAGTAGGAGTAGTGTTTGCTTTCAGTTTGTTTGCTTGCATGTTCTTTTTCTTACTTGCTTTTCTTGTTTGTTTATTTGCTTGCTTGTTTGCTTACTCGCTTTGCATTTACTTATTCTTCTACTTTTCTTTGTTGTTTGTTTTCTTGTTTTGTTCGTAGGTTAGTTTCATATAAAACCATGTATGACTCTTGAAACAAGCTAGGTAAAGTACAAGAGGACTTATACAACTACCAAAATTTGGTTATATGTTGTCCGCTCTCTTATGCAAGAACTTGTTATCCCTAGTCCATGATACATCAATGGAAAATATGTATTGTTCGAAGTGAAACTTGGTGAAAACACAACGCTTGCATGCTAACTAGTGCCACCTACTCTAGTCAGTTGTTTTGGGTTAACCCTTGTCAACTCAGTCAAGTAGAGTAAGGTGATGGGGAAAACCTTAACAAGCATGTTAGAGGTATACATAAACTACTTCTCTAAAGGAACAACCTCTTCTACTCTCAATAAGTCAGGATCCCTCTTCTGCCTCTGAAAAGAATAAGTGTTATGCATAGTTATGAAATGGAAAATGAAAAGTGAAAAATTTTGCAAAAAAAAAATGATGAAAAATGAATAAGGCAAAAGAAGAGAAAGGCTTCATGTGCAGAGAGGTGATGCAGGTAACTCTACCGGGGTACTGACCAGGCTCGCTGGAACAGAGTGAGGCTTGTGTTCCTGCATAACTCTGTAGGGTTGTTGTCCGGGTCTGCTAGTAGTGGAGCGACACCAGATATGAAGCTAAGACTTTGACGGTTATACTGCTTTTGCACCAATATACCCCTCATCCCCAATTGAAACAACTGTGTTGGCGTGGCTTGGAATGTGTATCGACCGACCAAGGGCTTGGCAGATGCTACATCTTAAATAAAGCAAGTGTGAAAACCAAGATGATCATAGAACTAAACAATACTTCCGGAGGTGTTAGACTTGATTTTCACGAAAAAGGTCCATTCAGAGAGCTGGAGTTCTACTAGTGTGTTTCCAAGTGTTGTAGCGGCTACAACCAACGTCCAAAATTTTTCCTTAGATTCAATTTGGAGCCTCCCTCTAGACAATCCTCAGCAGAATGTCTTGCACTATCAAGCACATCATCTTTAGTTATTTCATAGAGTCTTGTCAGCCTGTGCATGCAAGAGTGTTTCACCCCCTTCACAAGTTGTTTTCCAGACTTAGTGTCAGTTGTTGGTTGATCAACTCCCTCTTGGAATTGTGCAATTCTGGAGGGGAACCATCCTTCCCTCCAGAAATTACGTAAACCTAGTTGGGCTCTAGAATTGTGCAATTCTCCTTGACAGTCTTCCTCCCAAAAATTGAGCAATTCATCCCTAGATAGTTGCTCAGCCTAGAAATTGCGTAATTATGGGAAGTAGTCACTTGCTACTCCCAGAGATTGCACAATCCCTTTGGGACAGCCAACCCAACAACTAGTAAAAATTGCACAAATCCAGCGAGATAGCCTCCTGGGCTCAAAAATTGCGCAATATAGTCAAACATGCTTCCTTGAGAAAATTGCGAGGTCTGACCCAAGACAGATGCTCAGCTAAGAAATTGCACGATGCAATCAGACAAGCTTCCTTGAGAAAATTGTGAGGTCTGACCTAGGGCAACCTGTTGGACTCAAAAATTGCGCAATACTTTCAAACATGCTTCCTTGAGAAAATTGTGCAGTGTGATCCAAGACAACTGCTCAGCCCATAAATTGCACAATCCTGGGATACAGTCATTTGTTCCTCCCAGAAATTATGCAATCCCTCTGGGACAACCATCTCTTCTCAGGCTAGAAACTACACATATTTTCATCCTAGGCTGCATGTGCCTTCAGGTTGACCAGTTCCCTCTGAGACCGAGCAAAATTGATTTGCATGCATAGACTGCTTCTCCCAAGGAAACATGCAAAGGCATCCTTTGATTTAGGGATATATTTTTAGCAGTTGGAAGTTACATGCAAGGATCATTTCAAAAACCTCCCGCCAAGTGTCGCTTTTCCTAGATTTGTGGCATGCACGTAACAACCTTGATTTTATCAAAAATCATCAACTGGATGTTGTAGAGTTCATTCCTCACATTGACCTTGCATCTATAACATCCCACCTTGCATCTAGGAGTTGTTGGGAAATTCAGCTACGTTGTTTTGGGGTAAGCCCACCTTTCGTGTCTTGAATTATGTTTCTATCGCTTTTTGTGTTTTGCTTTATGTGAGTGCTTTCTGCTTGATTTTAGTAAGTGTTTGCTATCGTTTTGATATATGTTAGCTTGTAGAAGAACCGTTTCAGTTTTCGTTCACATCTCATTGTTGCTGCTTGCATGACACTATTTTTGTACGGACGATCATTGTTGCAATGACTCGCTTCACACACATGCATGCTTTCCCATTTCTGAATCATGCACTTGTTGTTTGCATGTATGCTCATTCACTCTTGTTTGCACTCATCTCATCATGCATTTAGACTTCTCATGTTTTCAGCTGCTTGTCGGTCGAACTGGGCTGCCTTGGCCTAGACCGTGCCATTCCTGGCTAGCACTGCACATTTCCAGAAGAGAAGGCTTTCCCTTCCTTCCAAAAATTGCGCAATTTTGGTCCAACACTGACCTATAGTCTTGCATTGTGCAATTCTTGGAGGCATTGTCCTGCTGGTCGTAGAAACTACGCAATGCAGTTTGCTGGTTGCATGTCACTACTGACTGAAATTGCGCATTGCACAGTTTCAGTCCTCGGTAGGCTAGGCTGGATTGTGCATTGCACAGTTCTAGTAATCATTCAGCCTCCTAATAGTCTGGGCTGTGCCTTGTGCAGTTTTGGCAGTCAGTCCCCTGACCTCCCGGCAAAAATTGCACAACCTTCATGGTCAATCACACAGGTATGTTGCAAGTCAGTCCACAAGTTTGTTTTGGTTTTCGACTAACAGATTGTTTGCCATGAGTGTTGCTATGTCTCCATACATCACAGGTGTTCATCTGTCTCTCACCAGCAAAAGTACAATGGCTTCTAAGAGAGCAGAGTCAAAGACATTGTTAAGAGTGCAATTGGGGATGCAGTCGATCAAGTTTCTATGAACTTGCCTATCCACGAAGACATCAAGTTGTTCATGGAAATGGAATCACAGCAAGCAGCACCATCAATAATAGCAAGAAGGCAGCACACCTGCACAAAATGAATGCAAGAGGAAGGTTGTTGACAACACAGAGGCGAAACAAAGTTGCAAGCTCAAGTAGATCCACTTGTGATGAAAGCAACTTTGGAGACTGAGGCTATGAGGTGATGGCGTGACATGAAGATCACGCGAAGGAAGAGAACGAAACAAAGAAGGGGTTGCATTTGTTGAAGTAGAAACTCAAGGAAGAACAAGAGTTGCATAGACGAGAGAATGAGTTGCATCAAGAATAGGTACAACAGGGGGCGCAACATGCACAGACAGATGAAATTGTGCCCGTACAAGTTATAGATCCATCCTAGTAGCTGGCATGGAGAAGACAAGGCGAGCATTGTTTTTTATCGCATGTAAGGGAATTTAGCAGCATGCATGTCATTGTGCGAACACATGTAATCCCACCCATTTGGCACACTCACTGAGGCGAAGACAAGAAGCAAGTCTGACTGGGGCTGAACATGCAATTTGACAATTGATGTGCATGACCATCAGCACACAATTGAAGATCAGCACTGACACTTTTCATTAGTGTGTTGCCAGTTTGGCCTCACCCAAGATGACCATGCACATGTTATTAGACGATTTTGATGGAGGAGCCATACCAATGCACCCAGATGCAACAGAGGCAAGAGTTAGCTTCAGCAAGATGTCACCATTGAGAGCACGGACACCGTCATGGATGACCAAGCTTGGCATCAGCTCATCACCTTCGACCATCACAAGGATGTCAAAGAGTTGGTATTATCACAACGGTCCGAGTGTCAGTGATGTCTTGCATGGCTTACTCAAGCCATTTTGTCTCACATGGGCACATGTGCATTGTAATGTAATGTCTTGTCAAGTGGAAGTTCAAATGTCGGTAGTTGGATGTAACAGTCATAGAGTAGTTGAAGAGTCATGAGGATAGATGAATGGTCTCAAAGGGGAATATCAAGGGTCACCCCACCTTTTGCTATAAATAGTACCTCATAACTCATTGTATATGATTTTGGTCAACCAAGCTTCGATAGGAGTATCTTAGAGAAATCTTGGACAATATTGTAACGCGCCTTGGCTTCTCCACTGCGCAGAGCTAGTATATCTCTTTGGAGGAGCAGACGGTTGTGGTTGTAACATTCCGCTATCGGAACTAGTGGTTGGACATGGATGGATTGTATGACTGGAACTTACACTTCTTAATATAATAGTGTCAGTACATTCCATGCATATGTTGTATTGCATTATAGCTATCTAGTTTACTCTAAATGATATATGTATTTGTTTGTTTGTGCATGCATGTATAGACTATTCTGTATAAGTATGTATGAATATTTCTAAAATGTGTTGTTGGTTTAACCATCACTTTGGATTGCTTGCTAGCTCGCCTTCCATGTTGTGATGCATCTTCTCCCATGTGTTCCCTTCCAATCCACGTATTATTATAGTTTTCCAAGGGGCGCACTCACCTCACCTTCCGTGTGCTAGAACCACTCATGCACCTTCCTTGACTCGTCGCAGTTGTCACACCCTTGCTACCAACAGGGACATCTTACTAGCCTCTGTGTGAAACCATAGTCAAGGCATTATTGTATGACTCATTGCTGGGACTCCTACACCAAACAGTCTAAGGTCTAATTGGGACTTCTTATCGAGGAGATCCCCTGACATATTGGCGTGTCCATCACCGTCAATAGGCTCTCATCATGTTTTTATTTGTAAATGAATGTACAATGAATATATGACCTAATTGATGATAATGCAACTAATATGGTAAGGCATCAATGCTTCCTAGCGATTCTCAGATGATCTATAATGTAAACTTGAAGGTGATGGTAAAATTGCAAGTAAAAATTTAATGTATTGTAGGAAATTAACCACTTTGAAAAACACTTAAAATTATGGTTTTAAAACATAGTTAATAGCATAAAACATAGATAATATACCATATCATAAACACATAATAGCAAAAATGATAAAGGATTTCACCCCTCTCATGGGCTACATCTCTTAGTCCAGCTTCCAATGTTGGGCCTCTTTCATTAAGTGCTCAAGCTTGTGTTTACATGGAATTTATAGTGCTCATAATGTAAATATTATGTCTCCAATGGATTCAAAATTGTAAAAAACCCCTACCTAGGCTCTTGTTGGGCTCATTTATGCCAAAAACTGAAGAAGTTATAATCTCCCAAAGTTTCTTCTGCTAATTGATCTACAAAGTGGACTAATATGCTATCCATCCTACGATTCTTCCTTTTCCAAAACTGCAGAGTGACAAATTCACCCCGCACCAGTAATATTCGCGCTAGATTAGATGCAAATTGTTGCCTACTTTAATTGCTTAGTGACTTCATGAGAGGATAATATTTGGCCACGTGTTGGGTTTCTCGTCATTGGATCCAGATCAGTTCAAATATCTATGCAAATGGTTAAACCCGCTCCTGACTATGGTTAGGCCATGTTGCACCGTGGTTCTATTTCACAACTCTATGCCTAAACCTTAACTCCACCTGAACCTTGGTTTATGTTATGTTAAGGTATCATGGAATCAGGGTCTTATTTCAGAATCCGTTTGTAACCATGGTAATATATGTATGTATTAACCATGGCTTAGGCCAAGATTAGGCCCTAGCCCCCAGCGCCCGACCTACGGTCTCATGGGTATGGGGTGACCGAGAACGAGGGCTTAACCCCGACCTCATCCCCCAACCACCTACCACATAGTTTAAATACACATTCGAAACTATAGATAATAAGAATCACCAATGGTCTAATGGTAAGGCATTTTGTTTCTAGACCACAAGTCATGCGTTGGAATCTCCCGGAGACAGTTCGGCCCAAACATAAATTTTTCCACACTATTGGGAGGACACGTGGAAACCCTCCATTGGCCCACATGTCCTCCATTCATTAGGCCATGTACACATCCACTTCAACCAATAGAAACACAATAAATAAACCAATATGAATAAGACAAGTGGTTACCTGCCATTGGTTCGAGCAACCTAGTCAACATGTCTAGTCACCTTACCCAGTCAGCATAGACACTGCCCAGTCACCAGTCCTGCAACCAATCTGCAATTTTTTTACATGATTTGAAAACAATCATAACGCAATATCGGGAGCATACAATATCAGTTTTGAGATATTCAAGTTGCGTTAGATTTAGGTCGTCGACATCTATGCACTGGTATATGTTTTAAGCACTTTTGAACACTTTGAATTTTAAGCACTTTACTGATCCCTTGGATCACTCCTCCCCACTAGAAGCTTTTGGACCTTCAAAATACTACTTTCAATCAATAAACAGATGAGGTTACAATTCCCTCACCCTTCCAATCTCAATCCATTTGTCTTTTCTTTGATTTGTGCCTTTGAGTCCAACACGAAGGTACTCCACATTCCCTCATTTTGAAGTTCTTGTTCTACTGTCAAGGATAGTGTCTTGTTGCAATTCTTCAAGGAATTTTGGATAAAAATATTCTATTGAAGGAATTTGAACATGCTCTCCTTGATCATCAATGAAAGGAGGCTCATATAATCTCAAATTCTCAACATTAACAATTGCGTACATTTTCATATATGGAGGCAAATTCAATCAAAAGGAATTATTACCAATCTTTTCTAGAATCTTAAAAGGTCCATACCTTATTGGTTTCAGTTGTTTACCTTCTCCTTTAAGCCTCTCCTTGCTAATGTAAAGCCAAACTTCATCTCCAACCTGAAAATTGTGGTCAACATGATACTTGTCATGCCCTGTCTTTTACTTGCCTTGGCTCTTTTCCAATTGTTCTTGAACCATTTGGATGCACCAATTGAACTTGTTCGATCAGTAGGGGAATTTTGTGGTCTAAAATGGGCCTCCTAAGGAACTTATAAAATAATAGCTCAAATAATAAAATAAGATTAGATTACATCATCAAATTTTAGAGGGAAAAAAGAAAAAACTAATTTTCAACTCTTATTTTCAACTTATCTCCCTATGGGTTTACTCAAATTTCGAGCGGAAACACTCGTTGGATGTAGAATTTGATTCATCATCCAAGGAGTAATATGTTGCATACTTTTGATGGACCTTGCTAAATGAAAGATGAGAAATACATGAAAAATGTGATTTCAATCACCATTTTCATGTATTTCTCATTTTTCATGTAGCAGAGTCCATCGAAAGTATGCAACATGGGTACTCCTTGGATTAGGAGTTAATTTCATATCCAACATGTACTCCTGCTCGAAATTTGAATAAAACCTTAGGGAGATAAGTTGAAAATACGAGTTGAAAAAGTAGTTTTATTATTTTATTATTTTTAATTTTTTTTACTTTTTCACTCCAAAAATGGTGAATTATCCCCCATGGTTGACATCATCATATTGAATCATATTGGTTCTTATAAGTATATTTTGGTTGTGCATTTTTCTTAGAAGGCCCATTTTAGACCTCAAAATTCCCCTAATGGAATTGCTTGGCCTTATCAATGTCACTATGACCATCAATAGCAACATCTTTCCCAAAGATAAGGTCTAAAGGATATTTTGGTAAGTAACCAAAGCATGCCTCAAATGGAGATGTTTGAGTCAATGAATTCTTAGCTCGGTTATAATCACGTTGAATGTAGAGTGTGTTCATCCCAAAGCTTAGGATGTTTGTTGCAATAACCACGAAGAAGATGTACTATATTTTTGTTCACCACTTCTGTTTGACCATCAGTTTTTGGATGGAATGTTGTACTCTTTTTCAACTTGGTGTCCATGAGTCCCTATAAGCTTGACCAAAACTTCCTGACAAATCAAGAGTATCGATAAAAAATAATTGATTTGGGCAACCCAAAATGTAGCCATACATGTTGAAAGAACATTTGTGTAGTCTGTTCAGTTGTAACCTGCTTCTTACAAGGCATCATAATACACATCTTGCTAAAACGATCCACCACAACATAAAGATAATCATGTTTTTTTTAGACATAGGTAGTCCTCCTACAAAGTCCATAGGAACACTTTCCCAAGGATAGGAAGGAAGTGGAAGTGGAGTATACAATCATAACTTTCTATTGCTAGGCTTACTTGTAGCACATAAATAACATCCTCTTATATATCGTGACACACTTTCATTCATTCTAGGCCAATAACAGTACCTTCGTAATTGTGCCACCATCGTGCCTACACCAAAATGACTAGCAATAAGAGAAGTATGTTCTTCCCTTATGTTGTTGACTCTTTCACCCTGTGGAATGCATAGATTTCCAAGATGATACAAAAGTTTATCATGCACATGGTAATAAAATTCCTCTACTTGATTTCCTTGACACAAAGTTGCATATACATCTTTAAAGTCATCATCTAAAGCATATTGTTCAACATAGCTCTCATGCATGATAAAATAATGCTTAAGAATAACTGAAGCACTAAAAATTGGTATAGAAAGCATGTTAGCAACCTTGTTATAGATACCTTTCTTATACCTTATCACCAAGTGGAATTGTTTCACGAAAGCCATCCATCTTAAATTCCTCGCTTGTTGTAGCTTATTTTGTGATTGCAAGTATTGCAATGGTTGATGATCAGTGTGAATGATAGTTTCCTTTCCCATCAAATACTGTTTCCACTTTTTCACACTTTGAACCAATGCATACAAATCCTTGTCATATGTAGGATAGTTAACAAATGCACCATTAAAATTTCAGAATGGTAACATATGGACCTATCATGTTGCATCAAGACTACTCCCATGGCATTGTCACTTACATTTGTTTGTATCTCAATGGTTGTCTTAAATCAGGAAGTGCGAGAATTGTAGCTATGTTGATTCTCTCCTTCAATGCATCGAAGGCTTTATGTTGCTTGCCTCCCCACTGAAAAACCTACTTTACACTTGTCAAGGCATGTAGTGGAGCTGCAATTGAAGAAAAGTTAGAAATGAACTTTCTCCAATATTGGGTTGCTCCCAAAAGCTTCTAAACTCAGTTACATTATTGGGCTTAGGACAATCTACAATGATTTTTACCTTTGATGGATCTATCTCCAATTCACCCCCTCCAATAATATGTCCCAAATCATCTAATGAGGCCTTTCCAAATTCACATTTAAACATATTTAAAAACTACTTGTATTTCTTCAAGACATCTAAGACTTGCTTAACATGCCTGACATGTTATTCACAAGTTTTACTAAATATGAATATGTCATCTAAGTATACAATCACAAAATCATCGAGAAAGGCCTTAAGACATCATTCATAACTCTCATGAATGTTGCAAGAGCATTAAAAATCCCAAAAGGCATAACTAACCATTCAAACAAACCTTGTTTTGTTTTGAAGGTTATCTTCCATATGTCTCCTTTAGCAATCCTAATCTGATGATAGACACTTCTTAAGTTCAACTGATCAAGTAAATCATCAATTCGAGGAAGAGGGTAACAATTCTTTACCATAATCTTGTTCAAGGCTTTGAAATCCACACCCATGCATGATGTACCATCTTTGTCTCGTACTAAAACAATTGGTGACTCGCATAGCGATGTGCTTGGAATTTTTCTTGATTTCTCCCTTCTCCATAACTAAAATCCTGTACATGCCAATGTTTGGAAGCGGGCACTCTTGTTACAATTGGATCTCATGTTGGATTCCTATTTTAGGAGGCAACCCTTTGGGTTCCTGAAACATCTCATTATAGGTGTTAACAACCTCATATAAATTAGATTTTAAATTTTCATCACATCCTTGGAAGGTTTCATTTTCAACATTCTCTTTTTATTTGATCATCAAGAGTACAAAGTTCTTACTAGCATTAACAAGCATCTTCATTTGTCCAACATTCACAAGTGATAAATTCAACTTCTTTCTATGTGCTCTAACAATGTACTCAACCCCATCTTTAGACAAGTCATATTTGTTCTCATGGCAATGAAATATTGCTCTCCTATCATATATATATGGGCTTCCCAAAATAATGCCACAAATTCCAAGTGGAATAAAATCAAGCTCTACCTCGTCTATAAAGTTTGCAGTTATGGGAAATCTCAATTTGCATATTTTGTCACATGCAATTTTTCATTGTCACATGTCCAACCTAAAGGATTTAGGATGAGGAGTGGTTTCCAAATTCAATTTCTTAACAATGTCTTCAGAAATAAGGTTTGCTTGTGATCCACTATCAAACAATGTATCTATCTTGTAATGTTTTGAAATGACTCTAATGTGGAAAAGATCTATTCTTGTTTTTTCATGTTGAGTTTCTTCAAGGCTACCAGAAGAACTAGTACTTGTAATTGTGTCCTTACCTTTAAATCCCATGGTTGTGATATTTGTTTCATCCCCGAAATCGGATCCTAAATCATGTTGTGTAGTTGTAGTAGTCTTTTGTTTCCCTTTGTTCTAAAACTTTTTTGGTCTCATTTCAGGACGAAGTTTCCAACAGTGGTCTTCATCATGGTCTTCTTTTGAACAGTGTTTACATGTGAGTTTTTCTCCCTCTTTCTTGACTGAAGCATTCTTCTTCCCTTTTCCTTTGAATTTCCACTTTCATTTGCCTCCACTCTTAAATGGATTTTTACTGCCCTCTTGAGGAACATTGTTCCCTCTTGCTTCTAAATGAGTTGTTTGTATGCAAACTTCATCTAGTTTTGTAGGGTTAAACATGAGAATTATGTGTCTTAAATAACTATGAAATCCTCCAATGTATTTGAGTAGAGTGTCTTGAGATGATAAATCTATACCCAAAATCAAATCTCTTTTTCTAAATTCTTGAGTATAGATTTGCACATTTTGACCTTTAGCTTGCCTAAAGTTTTTCCAATCCATGATAGTTTTTTGCATGTATGCTAATGGATAAAATTGCCTTCTTATTGCAGCAACAAAATATTCTTAAGAGGATAAAACCTTACCATGTTTCTTCATGTCCTCTTGAGTTTTTTCCTCCCACCAAATAAGTGTTTCACCTTCCAATCTAAGAGAAGCAAGTTGAATTTTGGTCTCATCATCCTTGATTCTTTGTATACTGCAATACACTTCAATTTGACGAACCCAATTATCCAATTTCTCAGTATTTACCTCCCCATTATACATAGGAAATTCAAACTTTATATCAAGCTTGAGCAAAGGAGTTTTACCATGTCTTTTTGGATAGTTTGGAGGTGTTTGTGAAATGGTTGAAGAAATAGAAGAAGATGAGGATGAACATGAGGATGAGGATGGAGGTGAAGGTGGTGGTTTGTCACCATTCCTTCCATTCCCTTTTGGAAGCTTGTCTCCTTTCCTCCATCTCCTTCTGGAGGTTTTGAGATCTCTTCGTACAACCTTGAATTCCTCTCTTCATAAAGGACCTTTGCCATTTGAGACTTCTCAAAGAAAGCTTTTTTGAAAGTTCTTTCATCTTCAGATATCCCTTCAAAACCTTCTTAATGTGCCATGAATATTGAAGCTTGAGGTGTGTTTGTTCTCCTTGAAACAATTTGAGATCTTGGTTCCACAAGTTCTCTTTCTCCTCTTTTAATCTTAAACCTTGTGAGCATCATAAAAACACTTGCAAACAAAATCAAGCATTCACAATAACCTTGAGCTTTGATACAAAAAGGATAGGTAATGTAAACTTGAAGGTGATGGTAAAATTGCAAGTAAATTTTTTTATGTATTGTAGGCAATGGATCACTTTGAAAAATAGATAAAATTATGGTTTTAAAACTTAGTTAACAACATAAAACAAAGACAATATACCATATAAGAAACACATAACAGCGAAAATGAAAAAGGAGTTCACCCCTCTCATGGGCTGCATCTTCTGATCTAGCTTCCAAAGATTGGCATCTTTCATTAAGTGATCAAATTTGTGTTTACATGAATTTATAGTTCTTAGAATGTAAATATTATGTCTCCAATGGCTTCAGAACTGTCAAAAACCCCTATTTAGGCTCTTGTTAGGCTCAATTTGGCCAAAAACTGAAGAAGTTATTCTCTCCCAAAATTTCTTCTGTTAACTGATCTACAAATTGGATTGATCTACAACCCATCCTATGAATTTGCCTTTTCCGGAACCAAAGAGTGAAAAACTCACCTGCATCGGGGAGATTCACGCCAGATTGGGTGCAAATTTTCGCCTACTTTAATTGCACAGTGACTCCATGAGCGGATAATATTTCGCCATGTGTCAGGTTTCTCGTCGTTGGATCCAGGCCGGTTCAAATTTCCACTCTAATGGTTAAACCTGCTCCTAATTATGGTTAGGTCATGTTTCATTGTGGATAGGTTTCACAACTCCAAAACAAAACCTTAACCGCACCAGGATTATGGTTTGCACTATGGTAAGGTATCGTGAAATTGGGGTCTCGTTTCAAACTTCACCTATAATTGTGGTAATATATGTATTAAGTGTGGAGTGGGTCAAGGTTAGGCCCTAGCTCCAAGTACTCGACCTGTGGTCTCATGCATATGGGGTGACTGGGGACCAAGGCTTAACCCTGACCCCATCCCCCAACCGCCTGCCACATAAAGTTTAAAGACACATTCGAAACTATAGATAATAAGAATCATTAACAGTCTAGTGGTAAGGCATTGTGTTGCCCAATCACAGGTCATCAGTTCAAATATCTCAGAGGTAGTTTAGCCCAAACATAACTTTTTCCACACTATTGGGAGGACACATGGTAGCCCTCCATTGGCCCATGTATCCTCCATTCATTGGACCACGTACACATCCACTTCAACTAATAGAAACACAGTAAAATTTGAACCAATTTGAAGAAGACAATTGGCAGCTTGCCATTGGTCCAAGAAACCTATTCAACATGTCTAGTCACCCTGCTTAGTTAGTGTATGGACTACCCAGTTAGTAATCCTGCAACTAATCTGCAATTTTTTTACCTGTTTGGGAAAACAATCAGAACACAATATCGGGAGCATATGATATCAGTTTTGAGCGATTCAATTTGCGTTGGATTCAAGTCGTTGAGATATAGGCATGGTACATGTTTCAAGAACTTTTGAACACTTTTTATTTTGAGCACATTACTAATCCCTTGGATCATTAGATAAGTATGAGACCCTTATGCTTAGATCTATTGTTGTGACATGTTTGACGAAATTCTTGTCATGGATAGTAGGGGTCTACTCAAGTCCTTGTTCAATTATTTGCATATGTATCATTGTTTCAGTGTTACCTTTCATTCCTAAAAGTTTCATGGAGTTTTGGGTAGTGGCCTGAGTCCTAGCCTTGAAAAGGGGCAGAGAATCTGGAGTCACTGACACAAAACTACCTAGAAAAGTTCCCAATCACACACATGCCTAGTTGCGGGAGTGACTAGATGGTCCCATTCACATGCATGCCCGTGTCAAGGGAGCGACTGAGGCTTTAAAGTTGAAAAATGTCAGTTTGTCTCAGGGGCTAGTCACTTGGATGGGATGGATGATCCTAGGGGTTTTGTGGTATGTGCAGAAGGTCAGATTGGTTGTGTTGTGTCAATTCCACTTCCTTAATTGTACATGGGGAGTTGAATCAACTAATAATAGCCTCTCGTCACATGTTTACCCCAACGGACTGGTTAACTTGGGTAAATGTGGGGAGGAGGGTGTTGCAAATTTACTATTAAAGAGATATCCCCCAACACTGTGAACTCGTTCACTCCAAGTCTTCGGTCATGGGGTCTATGTTTAATAGGTAACCTTCAGGCTCTTCTATTTTTCATTGGTCAGTTGATTTTGTAGAAACCTCTTCCGATATCTACCAAAGTAACCAACCAACCAGGGTAAACATGTGAGGAGAGTCCACTATGATGGGATTCAACCTCCTTAGTGACCTTAAGGGAATGGAATCATTGGAAACACATCAACCATACCTTCCACATCATCAATAACACTCCCAAGAGGCATCCCAGCCACTCAGGAATCCTACCCTTGGGTCCCATTGAGTTTTTAGACTCTTAAACCTCTGGACACTCCCATGCTATGGGCATGTCAGCCTCCAGGGAACTCTGGACACTCCCATAAGATGGCTTGCTTGCGTTTAGGGACTTTTCCTAGTAGACCTATGCAAGTGTCCTCGGAATTTAAGGCACTTTTCTAGCCCAAAATTTGGTCCATTGCCCAGACCTTGTTGTAACTTCCAGAATCCATAAAACACATGATGACAAGACTAATAAACCAAAAATCAACTTCAAGACTAGGCTTGACATCTCCAACTGGGACTGAAATTTTGTCAAACACTTGGCATCAATTCAATCTACAGGTCTAGGATACAAGATAGAGCATGAATGACTAAAAAATCTTATGAAACATGACAATAAGGATCGCTACCTTATCCCTTGAACTGTTATAACATTAATTAGGTCTTTCATCCATCATTTAACCATTACAATTAAATACATGAAGTAACCATGACATGAACCAGTTAATTAACCATACTTATAAACAACATAAAACCATGGAAATAAGAGTGATATAACAACCACTAAATCCACATATAAACAAGTACAAAAGAAACATAACTTAGATTTTATTAACCATAGGCAAATCTAACCAGGTTCGGGACCTCCACATACCACCTGGCCATAGACATGGTTGAACCAAATATTTCTTTCAGCCAATCACCCTTGTGCCATATTCTAATCATGAATGTGGGATCTCATGGATAAACCAATCCAAAAAAAACCAAGGTAATCTAGAGGTTAAACCACCTCCACCCTCACCAAACCATGATCACACCAAATCGGATGCTTCTATCACAAAATCAAATCGAACTTGGAATGCCATCTGGAATCCATCACTATCCTTGAGGAATTTTTTGTCTCCTTGCCTCTCAGGTTTTACCACAATCCAATGTCGGATCACTAGGCCCTAAACTGAGACACCAATCTCTTAGGATTTACTGCAGTTCACAATAGATCACTAGGCCCTAAACCAAGACTCCTCCATCATGATTTACTATGTATCCCATGAAAATCGGTCAAGGGATTCCTAGGCCTTTGGGAATGAACCTTGAGACCACCTCTGCCCCAGATTCTGAAATCTATCCAGCAAATCCAAAGTTGAAAACTGAGACAAACGTCCCAGTACACCATGGCATCTAGAAAAGGCAAGGCTAGGCTAAAAACCACTGTCATAACTCAGAAAAATCATGCCACCAACAACAAGAGAACCATACACCAACATGCAAAGCCATGCATGTCAAAACCAGTTAGGAAATCACACATGCAATATGTTACCTATAAGTATTCTTGTTGAAGTTACTTGAACCTGCTATTCCTTAATTGATCCTTTCTTTCCTTCCTTTCCTTTGCTTTATTTTTCCTTCCTTCTCCAAAGCTAGAGTGCTCCAAGAAAACTCTAGGTGACCAAGAGTGAGAGAGAGAGAATAATGAGAGAGCTCCAAAACTGAACTAAAAAAGGTTACACTAACCAAGCTTGCCCACTGATCCTCAGAAGCCTTTTTATCAATGAGGCCTCTATTTTATTCAATTTCCATTATTTTCCTTCATTTTCCTCCTCACATGCAACATGTGACCTTTAAACTTACTTTTCTCCTATTTTCATAAATAAGTGTGTCAAAAATGTCTTTTTTCCTTTTGATGCCTTTGCCTTTTCCTTTAGCTATAAACACATCCAATTATTTCCACTAGGATATCTTTGCCCAACATTCAGCTTGTAATAAGTGTCTCTTACCCATGGTCTTATTTTTCTTTTATTAACTTTTATTACATGGATTTTTCACCAGGGATGTTACAGAGTTCTTGTCTAAATTTATTTTGTTGGGTCCCCTCTTTGTGGATTGTTAGCATTCGTTGGACTGTCAACCCACCTTCTTTCATTGAGCCCCTGTGTTTTTTGAGCTTTGTCTTAGTCGTTTCTTCTTCTCGTGTCTCTAGTGGGAGTGGCGATATCATGGCCCTCATGTATTATCTAGTTTTCCTATTATGTTTCCTTATGGAAGGTGATGAAGCCCTGATGGAATTTACAATGAATTCCAAATCAACAACAATATTAGAAGCTTATATGTAGGAAAATATTATGGAATTTAAATTAGAAGTGTCATCTATATGCATCATCCATGGCTCGTTCATCATGTTTCTAAACATGACTCTGAGTGATCTATCATCTAAATTTCACATATTCTCTTCGAAGCATCACAAGAAGCCTATGTTGCACATAAAATTCTAGATCATCAAAATAGATGTCATCTGGAAAGTTCCTGAATCAGCCTTCACGGGACATCCTTGAATAAGACAACACCTCCTAAGGTTTTCATGTTATCTTCAATTTATTGAATGCATTATTATTTTTGTTTTTTGAATACTGCACCTCCTAGGGTTTTTTGACGGAATATGTAAAAATTAATTTTTGGTTCATAGGAAAAGTAGACATTTAGAATCAGGAATCATGGACAGAATCTCCCCTAATATCGATGGAATGTAAGTTTTGAGTTTTACACTCAACCCTTTGAATATAAAATTTACTGTTAGTGCTAAAAAACAAAAAACAAAAAATCTTGTCCAAACACTTATAGGACTGAAAAAGATACTATTATATCTAACAAGGTTGAATTTTCAATAATAGAGTCCATAAAAATTTCATTTTTATCACACTTGAGAGTTACACTTAACCTTATTAGAGTTAGTTATGTGCTTGAAACACTTAACCCTGTGAGATAAAGCAATATGAATGAAACATATGGGGATAGTATGAGTTATAGGTAAAAGATAAGCATATTGTATTATCATAATTAAGATGAATGTAAATTGCTTGAAACTAATAGCATGTATTACTAATAGTTCATTTCTGTAATCTTTGTAATTATCATTATTATATTATATGGATAATGTGCCATACCCTAGTACGATATGGATTTCATGATAGTTGATACCATTACTTAGGTATGATTAGTGCTTTATACACTTTACCTTGTATTTATTATGATATTAAATGTATTAAGCTTTATGAGATAGAACACTGTAAGCTAGATATGAGCTTTAATGATAACAATTGACTATTTTTCTTTCTTTCCTCGGAAAAAATCGTAATTTTATTATCAAAAGAAATAAAATTACATTTTGTAGATACATGTCAAGCATGTATTCAAAGATAAAATTCATGTGGATCAATTACAATAACGGCTCAAAGCCCTCATCCCTTTGATCATAAGTAGATGTCACATTTTGTGGTCTAATTTATGTAGATCCATTGTTGAAGTGATTTAGTTTTAGGCCCTAAACCATTAAATCTACAAATTACAACCTCTTTGTGAAAATATGAAAACATATTGCCTACATGTGGGTTCTTGATCTCTATTTATGGGTATTTATCCATTTTTTCCATAATGTAAGGCCCGGGTAGTGTCCCCTCAAGGGTTGTACCTTAGCTTGACCAACACCTCCATTTGTTTCTTCTTTGTAGGAGACTAACGGGACTAGTCATGTTCCTTCGCATAGTTCCAAGATCAATGAGAGGGAGGAGCATCCACTTAGCTTATAATCTTTAAGAGTCATTTTGTCTTGCAAAAATTTAACTTTTGAGATGAAATATTGTATTTGAGGCTTTCCATTGAGTCCTACTCCTTGACCTAGATCAATATGGATCTTCCTAGAAGGGTTTTTATAAATATAAGGAAAGACTTATTTTCATTTTTGCATGTTGAATATTGGATCACCTCGAAATTAGGATGGAGATTTAAGTCCCCAAGTAGGGAATATTTCGATTTAATGGTTGGAAGGAGTGGATCTACTCCTCCTACAATATTGAGACTCTTCCAACCTAAAATAAAAATAGATCTAGAAATGAAACTATTAGATAATTGTGCATAGAGGTGGGGTCGATCGATGAACAACCTCATAGGGCATGCCTATTGCAACAACCATAAACAATCTTCTCCACCGCCATGGACTTTGTCTTTAAACACCTTTCTAATGCTTCATCCATTTGTTGCATTATAAAAGAGATCTCAACGAGTAATTTCATCGAATTAAGACAATGTCTTACCTTTGAAGGAAGTCTACGCAGTGAAACAGGGGATGAATCCTTCTGTGGGATGATATGTCAAAATCTCCCTTTGAGCTTTGCCATCACACCAAAGCCTGATTGCATGACATATCATAGATTTTGGAGTAACGAAGACACCAGGTAGAGAGCTAACCCTTAAGAATCTCATAACCTCCATCGTGTTTTTCATCACACTCTTAAGTCAACAGTTGACTATCTTACTTCACCATTACTCTTAATTATGTAGATATCTAGTATGTGATCTGAGTGTGATAGGATATCATGCAAGCTTGAACCATATTTTGTAGTGTGTTAAGCCCCCATATCTATGGAAACAATACACTCTATTACAAATAAGCTCTAATTTTCCATATGTAAGTTATATGTTCTACCTTATTTTCATGATCTATGTATACAAGCTAATTACACTTCACTACTATTCTAACCAGCTTCTATCACATAGGAAATGATTACCATTATTTACATAATAAAACAATTATTACTTACTTGAATGATACATATCCCATTGCTTAAGTATCAACCTAATTAAAGTTTATCATTATACTAGGCCCTTTGAATTATCAGTACTATATTTATGCTATTGCATGTTTTGTTCTTTATGAGATAGAACATGATGTGTTGGATATGAGCTTTAATGGTAACAATTAACCATCTTACTTAAACATTACTCTTGATTATGTATATAGCCAATATGTGATCTTAGTGTGATAGAATACCATACAAGCTTGAACCAGATTCCACAGTGTGTTAAACCTCCATAACAATGGAAACATTAAACTCTGTTACAACTAAGCTTTAAGCTTCCATGTGTGAGTTATATGGATTACCCTTATTTCCATAATATATGTATACTAGTAAATTACACTTCACTACTATTATAACCAACTTCTATCACATATGTAATGATTACCTTTATTTACATAATAAAACAACCATTACTTACTTGAATAGTTCTTACTTGCATGTGGTTTCATAGCACTGACCTTGAGTTCGCTACCACTATGAATATCATGCACATGCTCATTGAGTTCAACATAATCACTATCAACATTGACATGAAGTTGTGTAGCTTTACAGAGAGCTCTATTGATGAGGCCTTTTTCTTTTCATTCTACTTTCATATAATTGGTCTGCATATTGTGGTTTAATTATCATGCAAAAATCAATATAATTCAAGTAAAGAATGAAAAAGCTATATTTTTTTGGTCAAAAATTAATTTTAAGCATGAAGAATGAAAGAACATTGGGAATATTAACTTACAAATTAAAGAATGAAAAATCTATAAATTGTTGATTTTTGTAGCTTGGGAGGTACTCTAAGCCTTGAGGATTGAAGGTTTGGAGGAAGGAGCTCCACAAGTAGCCTTGTGGGCTTGAAACCCAAGCTTGGGGTTTTGCACCCAATGTGCTTGGGCCAAACCATGACAACATTATGACATGTGATGGATGATGATGATAGTAGATGATGAGATGAATCCAATGCATCGAGAGTCATCTAATTCGAATTTTTCATTGAAGAGATATTAATTTTTGAAGTTATGTGTGGCCAAATTTGTCAAGGAAAGCATGTCGGCTAGGGCTAGTTTATCCCTCTTTAAAAATTCGTTGGAGCCCTTGAGAAGTGTATAAATAAGAGAGATCTAAAATAGAAAATGTCTGAGGCAACAAGGAAGAAGAGGCAAGGGAGCCAAGTTAGAGAATAGTATCTCTGATTTTGGGTGTGATTTCCTTGGGAGAAGATAGTCCAAGTCTTAGGCTTCATGTGTGGAGGATAGGAAGACAATTTGGCATGATTTTATCATGTTCTTTTGGTGTGTTCTTATGCAAGACAGGGCCATTGGTCAGAGGTATGTTCAAGAATATTTTTCTGTGCATTTGTGTGTTGGAGGATCTTTGCAACAGGTCGTAGGAAGGAGGCTACTACAAAAACATTGGGAAGGTAATTTTGGAGGATGTGTATCCTTGTAAGAGGTACTTTCTCTAGGCCACATTAGCCCAGGTCAAGAGCTCAAATAGATAGGGGTCCATTCATGAGTTTGGGACTGTTTCAAGTTGTTTTTGGGTACATGATTGTTATAGGGTATATTGAGGAGGAGCCTCCAGCCCTAGGTCAGTAGTTGGATGCCTAGATTGGATAACAAAGGGAGCAACCCTTTGAGAGAAGACCACACATGTGGAGTAGTTGTTTGGGTGTGCCCTAACCAGTCCAGTGAATTCACAAAAATCGAGGTCAAGGAGGCAATCACAATATGTTGTAAATGTCACCTTATTATTGGTCGGATGTTAGGTGGATGGCAGTCGTAGATTAGGACAGTTGGTGGACATATTAAGGAGCATATTAATTCAATAGCTTGTGTCATGTCAAGAGGAGAAACAAAAGGTTGCAAAATAGATGTGTTTGTCCTCTTGAGTTGATGTGACTTGAAGGTGGATGGGTGTCCTAGGAGAAGTATGTTAGCAGCCATGTGGAAGGGTATCCATAAGTGTTGGATAACAGGAGCAGATGCTACAACAAGGATTGGTCACTCATGGTCTATTGGAGGGAAACGTGAGAGTGGACCAAGTGTGGATATTAGATTGGGAATTTATGGTTAGTTGGAGGACAATATGATAGTGCCCAAGTTGGAGCCTGGTATGCACCATCTTCGTGGACCTAGGTGGTTGCTAGAGTGGAAAAAGTTGAACTCAAGGTTTGATGAGCCATAGGAGCAGTTGAGAAGCCCTAGACTTGTGTGTGGAGAAGGAATTATGCAATAGATGATGGGTCATCCTCCTAGCCTGTGTTTATTGTGGGGGATGGACATCTTGCAGTGATAGGTGGTAGCCCTCCATTCCCTATGTTGGTCTTTATTGGAGCAGCACAGGAAGACCATAGTGGGTTGAAGTCCATGAGACGCTGAGGAGAAGTAGTGGGTAGTTGTGAGTTGTTCACAAATGGAGTTTTGAACAACTCAACAAGAGTCTCGATGTTTTGATGGTCGAACGATAAACAAGTGAGCAGATTGGATAGATGAGGTTCAGTAGCCAAATGAACTTGGATCATTGATAGAGGCAGTGCTACAAACCAGGGGCCGAAGGAGTGAGTAGGTACAACCAAGGCAGCTGTGAGGAGCTCTACATCAGCTAGACGACCAAAGTATCTTGTTGAGGGTAGATTGGTTGTCAATGGACTGACACCAAGCCCTAATTTGTATTCTTGTATTAGTGGATGTATGAGGGCCATTATCCCTCGTATTGGAACCCCATACTATTGTATTATTCATTTTGATTAAGATAAAAAAGTTGGGTTGTTGTACATATTTGTACAATATTTTGTAAAAAGTTGTTTATATTTTGTGCACTAGTAGATTTACTGTTGCTTATATTTCGTTGTGTAAGGTAGTTTCATTGTGATTCTTAGTTTGGCAGCTTCATATTTTTAAGACTCTATCTGAAACACCAAGATCATGGAAATTCAACATAATTTTTTTTCCAAAAGAACATTTTAAGCATGAAGAATGACAAAACATTGGGGCAAATAACTTACAACAATTATTATATTACCTCAAGTTCAACACCACTATGATTTTGTTGCACATGCTTTCCTAGTTCATAATGATCACTATTAATATCGACAAATTTGTTGGCATCAAAGAATTTTTGTTTTTTATGTTTCTTTGACAAAATTGCTTTGGATGTGTTTAAACCATCGTGCAACAAAATATACAAAAAATTCAATAGTCAAGTAAAGAATGCAAGCTATAAAACAACATTTTTTGGAGAACACTTTTGAAATGATAGATATTATTAATAATAATAAAAACCGTAAACGGAGCTCTACAAATTCAATGGCGGGCCCTCGTTATCATATTGCAGGAAAAGCAACTCCCTAGGCTCGATTTAGGTCAGTCAAAAGTGTTTGCAGAATGACAGGCACCCCCTCTCAGCCAGAGAAGGAATCAAAACTGGAATGGAGCACCATACGGGTTTTACTTATGAAAAAAGGGTTTATTTTGTCCCAATCTCACCTGCAATATCCAGGATTGCATGGCCAAGGCAATGTCCACCAAGAATCTCTACTTAGGTATGAGCCGCGATCCCTCTTGCAGCAACAAGTCGGCGTGGAGATGGATGGGATACCTAGCACTCCAAGCAACACTGCCAACGATGTACATCAACCAGTCCAGCCAGAAGTATACCATAGCAATGGATCCATAGCCCTCAAACCGGTGCAAGCGTGGACTGGAGCAGAGGAGTCTACTGCGTCATGGTATACAACCAGACAAGGGAGGTCCTGCGCAGGTGTATGGTGGCCAATAACTGCAGACCCAATTAAAAGTGAGGAAATGATAGATTTCTTAAAAAAGGACCCATACAAACTAGATCCAGAGGAATCATGGCATGGAAAAAATACAAGAAACAGGGGTGCATTGGGTTTTACAGAAAAAATACCCAATCCCATGAAACGAGACTCCAAAACGGATGTTTCAAACTGCAAGAGTGAAGAACAGATACAAATCTTCATCAAATTGATTGGGGGCAGACATCACTGCATGAGGCTCAGAAAGGGGCTGAATATACAAGAGTTAAAAAATGAAATTCAGAGCCAACTTGGAACCCCCACCAAATACCAAGATCTGATAAATATAAGACGTTGTCTACAGGATCTCCATACACTTCAGGAATATGGTATCATCAATGATTCAACCATCATTCTTAATCAGAGATTGCGTGGAGGATGCAATGGAGATGGCTCAAAAGATGCAGGCTCCTTTCGTGACGCAGTCAAAGGAAGGGAAAAAATGTAACACAAATTAGCAACAACACCAGAGCTACCAAGCCCCTATATTGTGGATCAAAAACTGGAATCCCCAATGCTACAAGTAACTCTATCACAGGTAATTGATCTACACACTGATCTATCCAAAAATGTTGTCATTTGTAGATGTAATGGTTTCTGGCCAAAATCCGATGCTTTGCATCAATATATTTTTTCCACATGGACACCCAACTGTGAAATTCACCTATTCTCAAAAGATTTCTTCATAGTTAGATTCGAAACAGAACAAGAACGAGACAGTATTATCAATCAAGGGCCTTGGTTTTGGGGCAATGTTGGCCTCTTCACCACCCCCTGGTTTGCTGGATTTGATGAAAATACTATGAAAGTCTCATCAATGCCTGTTTGGGTGAGGCTACATAACCTCCCTCTACACTTTTGGCATCACAAAGTCTTAATGTCCATTGGGAATACCTTGGGGAAATTCATAAAAATATATGAAGATAGAGTTAGCAAGGGAATCTTCACATTTTGCAGAATATGTGTAGAAGTGGACTTGAGTCAGGGGCTACCTGATCACATTACATTGAACTACAAAAATACACTGAGGAATCAACCACTTGACTATGAGAACACAACATTCAGATGTCGCATCTGCATGCAAATAGGGCACCTCCAATATACCTGCCCACTAGCCAAAAAGGACCCTAAAGGCAACAAAAAAAAACAAAAAAAAGCCAAAAGGATGGTAGCATACCAATCTGATGGAAGAAGAGAACATGCAAACAAAACCTACAGGGAACGACTCAACACCTTACATACAATTGGAATAGAAATATGCTCAGGAGTTTGATCCCCCAGAGTCACATCTGGGGCCAGAAAATATATAACAGCAACAAGAACCACAGCTGGAAGTAGGTGGCATCAAAAGAACACATGGATCTGAAGGATCAGAATTTGACAAAGAACTTCCGATGAACACAATGGAAAATCAGCTTGCCATTATTTCACCCTCCCCCAATGATGGATGGCGAAGGGTGGAGAAGAAGAAGGGCAGAAAAGCATAGGCCAACTTGATCTCATTTTTACTTTTTTGTAACTTTTGTCTCATGCTATTACATCGACAGCCATCTGCATATGCTTTAAGCATCTACAAAATGTAATTTTTTCATTATGAATAAAATTATGGATTTTTCTTATGGGAAAAAAAACATTTTCTGGAGAACACAATTGCATCTACACTAAAATAACTGAAACATTAATACTTGCATTAGTAGCAAGAGTTTTGAATTTGTTGATATTTCATTTTTCAGGTCAGATATAGGATGTTGTAGCTTGTATCAAGCTCTAGCTTCATTCAAGAAATATGTTGACAAACTTTGTGGAAATCATAATCATTGAACCATCCAAAGAGGAGAAACAACAAAAGTTCCTAAACTTTCTCATCTAGCAATGCAATATGCCTACCATAAACGCCTATATAATTTGTGGTTCCCTCATCCATATATAGGGTGAATGTTGCTAACAATATAGGAAAAGGAGGGAGAGTTCAACTTTCAATGAATTTTTCCCTAGATCGAGTGTAAAAATCAGATGACATTGTTGATGGGAGTGAGGTTGATAAATGTAGGAATAGAGGAGAAAGGGGTTTCTAGAGTTGCAAATGGGAAAATAGAGAAAAAAAATCACTGTTATAGATTAGTTTACTACCATGCACAGTTCCAAGGGTTTTCCAATAAGGCTTGTAAGGGCTTGTTTGGATTTATGAATTACTTAATGTGTGGATAATGGAATCTGTCATTAATAATTTCAATTTATATTTATGTCAGTCCACATCAACTTAAGTTATTGTGTTATTATATGGTTAGACTTTCAATCTACATATTAAGAGGCATTTGTATACAAAATTTCTAATCAAGAATAAATGAGATCAATAGAGCCTCCTACCTCATTTGAATTTGTGGAATTATACTCACTCCATGTAGAAATTGTAGGCTCAATAGAGGCAAGCGACTATGAAATTGTCTCATTGAGATAGTATATGCAACTCTTTACAAGTTTGTACCCTTCATTTGAGTTGACATCATCTCGAGAGGCTATTAATGGGCTAGTTCTAAAGATGGTTTTGAAATCTCTATTAACGAACTAGATTTCTACTTCACCCTACTATAATATTTACTAGGATCTAGTGTTGCCATATGATAATTCAAAATATCTTCTACACTTTATTATCTATTATTGTTTTCCACCTAAAAGAGAATTTCAATTTCAACATATAGTCAATTCAATAAAAAAATGAAATAAATAACGCACTGTAAATTGAAACAAAAATCCATACACTTATTGCAAATTTGCTCATTTTGGCCCGCAATTCACCTCAGCCAAATGTATACACAACCCTCACACTATCTCTTTCTCTCTTTCCTTCGTTCCTCTTTGTCAAATATTCTTTGATATGCATACTTTATTTCAATTCCTCCCATTGTTTAGGAGATAGGGTGGAGTCTAACATTTATTTTCCCTCCATGATTGTTTTTCTGTAGTTGTATCTAAAAATTTTCATCAAAGTCTTATCTTTTTCTTGTAATATTTTCTAGAGATTTTTCCACCAATAGTCTCAAAAGCATTTTCCATTTTTTGTATAACGTTTTCCACACTTCGTGGATATTTCTCTAAAATTTGATTTTCAAATATCCATATGGGCTCTACATATTACACCCAACTAGGAGGCTCGCCTTACAACATTTTGGCTAATGGGTTCACCATCTCTCAATACCTCAACTAAGAATGGCATCTTGCCTTCTGATTTTATTTCTTTTGCATTCCTCTCTATAGATTTGTACAAATTTTGACTTGATCTTTATCTTTTGACAAAAGTAGACAAATCTTCTAAATCACTACCAATATTTCTATTTGATCCATTAGTTCCATCAAAAGTTGTAGATGCAATAGGTGTACTTTGAGGCACACCAAGTGCAAGCAGACTCTCTTCACGACTTCCATTAACTAGAACTGCATGCTCCTTGGCCACATCAGGTGTGGTTGTAGGTAGATCAATAACAGTCTCCACAAATTTCATTTCAAACACATCCTTTAATTTTGAATAAATCATCTGTAGACTTACTGTTCCTTTGCTCTCATCATGTTTTTCAACAATATCTCTTAGAATTTGTGCTAATAAATCATCAGACTGCACATCATGATGTGTTATATTAGGTTGCACATGATCACAATTATTCTTTTCACCAACTACATTTGTTGAAACACAAATGTGTTGGCTTCTATGAGTTGGTGACATTGTATCTTTCCTTTCCTTTTGTTTTTTCCTTGCATTTGTTTGAACTCTTTTTCTTACTTATAAAACAAAAAAAGTGTCATATTATGTCTTATATACATAAAGCTCTTTAATATAAAATTTCATTAAACATTATTAAACAAATAATATACTACTTAGTGGATTTACAACTTGCATGTTTGTCAAACCAAGAGACGATAAATATTCATTATTCTTGATCACATGTTCTCTACCAAAGTACTCATATTTTATCAATGTTTTTAGCATTTTTTTCCAAGGAAAAAAACCACAATTTTAATCAACTTGAAAAAAGTACCAAAAATTCATTTTGTATATGCTTAAAGAATTCATAAAGATAAGCCTCTCGGCTTACAAGAAATAATAAGGGAGGGAAATAAAAATGCAAAGAAAAATCAAAAGTAAAGTGTGATAACAAGAACTTAACTTCTCCTTTTTTCCTTTCTTGTTCTGGACCTTTTTCCAACCCTCAGGGTTGGGGTCAACTAGTAACATTTCCAATTCATTAACATATGTCATTGTGGGGGTTCATTGTCTAAGTCTGAACTTTCATGGACATGCACTGTTTTTGTAACCCCCAACCCATTTTTTGAAAGACCCTCATTTTTCTATTGATCTGATGCTTGGTTCTCTTGTATCTCATTATTGTTTGTTCATGGAAAATGGCCCCATTCTGATCCTGAGCAACTTCTTACGCTTGGCTTGGAGGAACCTCCATATTTTCCTCTTATTATTCTTCTAATAGTTATGGATTTGAGGTATGCCAAGCTTTTGGTTTATGTACCCGCCCCTTTTTCTTCTTTGGTATATTTTTTTCTTGTGGACATGTCATTTACAAATGACCTTTTTAGACGTATGTTCAACATCCGAATGTTGTATTTTCATAGTCTAATAATTTTTTCCACTGAAAATTTTTGTATTTAATTTGAATGTTATCACATATACATTTACTAAGTTTTATATCTACAAATATTTTGGCAAAGAAAAAGAGACCTTTATGTGATCTCTTAAGATCCATCATTTTATATTTTCCCATGGTTTTTATGATTCCCTCTAGGTTTTTATGATGCTATAATGGAGAGGGAGATTTAGGAGTCTCACCCAAAATGGAATTGTTGACACCACCATGCTTGTGGCATCAAACTTTGAGAACCATGGGATCATGAAGTGCTCAACTCTACCCCAAAACTAGGGCCCATCATTCAACACGTTCTCCAAATATTTCTTTGTATCAAAGTGAACAATAAAAAAGCCTTTGGAGCATAAATAGATGTCACAATTTGGGGTCCACATGGAAAAGACCCACTAATGTAGAGAATTTGATTTAGGCCAAAATTCCTTGAAACTGCAAATAACAACCTTGATTTAAGAGCAGTAAAAAGCGAGTTTACCTCTAGAAGGTTCACTTCAATGGCTAACTCTTGTTCCATTTGTTTTATGATGTATGGACCTGGGTTGAATTAAAGTTTGTCTACTAGTATAATTGGCTTCCCTTGCACTACATCCTTTAAAGAAGCATATCCATTTGGGTTTTTGTGTCCTATAACTCCATGTAATTGCAGTTTTAGAATAGTCATAGAGTTCCTTGAAATGAGATAGTCCTTCATCTGGAAGTGGTCCTAGAGCACCTTTCCCTCAAAAGACAAACATTGAGATTTAGAATGGATTCCCAACCTAAGCTCAATCTATTGCTTCAAATAATCCACCACATCAAATCCCCTAGTCCAGAAAAGGGTGGATTTCCCATTAATGTATTTAAGAAAAATCTAGAAGGGTTCCTGTTGAGCCTCACAATTGCTTCTTTTTGACACCCTTTTTCATTCTCTTTATTTCTTTTTGACCTTCATAATCACACAATGGGCATCAAATTGCAGGATTTATGATATGGCAGATATATAATTGTCTTGTATTTCATAAATTGATATTGTTCTTTATTATTTAGTCTAATGTTTGCTTTAGCTACCGAATTGCAATGATTCTACAACTAATACATGATTCTACAGTTGATTACGTTGTTTGACAGGTTCCAAGGTGCCAACTAGAAAGAAAAATATATGGGTAGATGGAAATTGATGCACTCAATTTCCTCCTACTCTCATGAACTAGATCGACAGAACCAGGTTCCAATGATGCAGTCAGAGATAAATTCAACCCATGTAATCAGAAACAGGTGAGTGAGAATGAGCTATACGTCTCATGATTTTCTTTGATAATAGAAAATCACAATCGAATTATGTTACATTATCTTTTCAAGTTAAAATTAGTATTCTATTGACAAGGATTAGGCATAGAGCTCTAAACAGTTAATGTTATGAGATTTATAAATAAACCTCTCGGTAGGAATGAAAACACAACACTGAATATTTAAACTTTGTTTTTAATATCCAGACTAAGAAAGAACCTTTTCGTTTCCATGCGTGGCTGATTATTTGATCAATAGCGTGATTGCCTTCTTCTTGTGGAGGGACCCCTAGAGCAGTAAGGATTCTTGTTTGTTTTGGGTAGATAGAATTTCTATATAATTTCATAAGCTTTCTATTTGTTCGATTGAGTAGTTGCATTCTTAATTTCTTTCATAATCAAATTAGGATTGTTTTACTAATTTTTTATTTTTCTTATAGATTATGGATGCACATAAATTAAACTTAGCAACAGTGATATGATTTTACACATAGACAGAACTTCATTTTTCTTGTAGAACAGAGGATTTTATTTGCAGAATTAGATATGACATTCCAATCATGTGTGATTTATAACTCAAGCAAGTGTGGATGTATTTAAGCAAAGATTTATTTCATTTTGATTTCAAACAATTGTGAATGTTATTTTTATAGATTTGTGATGAGATTAATTCCTTTTGAAATTGAGTGTGTATATAATTATTCTTGATGTGAAGAGTCTAATTAATTTTCATTTACAACAAGTGTGGGATTGATTTACTTATATGTAGAATTGTAAGATTTTCCTTCAAAGAGAGTGTGAGATTTTCCATCAGTATTTTTCAGAAAAAGAGTGTGATCATCATAGGGATAACAGTATTTTCACTAATATAAGACATGTGCATTTCCATAACTCAATTTTATTTAGAATAAAAGGCTTCTAGCATATACAGTGCATTTACACTTCATCAGCTTACTAGCCCTGGTAGATAATTTAAGTAACCAATTTAAGATCAATTAAATTTCCAAACATTTTGGCGCCGTTGTCAGGGAAGTGTATATAGGAGTCTTTTATTTTTATTTTTCATTAAAAAAAAAAAAAAAACAAAAAACCAAAACAAAACAAAAATGATATGCATAGGGAAAGAGATTCTAGAGGTAGATTTGTAGGTAGAGGTAAAAGCTTAATTCCAACATCACCACTCACCCCACCACAACCTCGTAGTGCCACACCACCCACTCAAACTCATATTCCATCATTTACAGGAAAACGTAAACTTCCTCAGGTACTCAGATCTGAAATCCAACCTAGAGATTCACCAACCTCATCAACTGAGGCAGTAATAGAAGAAGAAGATCCTACACTCCCAACATAAGGAGTATTTTTCCTACCTTCAACTGGAGAAATACTTGTAGGACAAGAACTAGAAATCCATTTTTAATAAGAGAAGGAAGAAACTTATTTTAACTTTCCATTGATATAAGAACCAAAAGAGCTAGAAGAGGAATTAGAAAACCCAATTTTGGAACCCTATATTAGTTCTGAAGAATCTACAATGGTTGGAGTAGGGGAAGGAGAGGTACATAATATTAATGGTGAACAAACTATGATTGGAGGAGGAAGAGGAGGAAACAGGGGATGAGGAAGAGGTGGAAGACGGAGAGGAGGAGGTAGAGGAGATCCAGAACCCTTTGGATTTCCTATCCTCAATGAAGATACAATAGCTACAATGAAAAATATCTCACCCTCCATCCTTCCAAATTTTCATGGATTAAGAAGTGAGGATCCTAAAACATTTCTCTTTGAGTTTAAAGTCTCATGTAGATCTTATGATTACCTTCTTAACCCTAAAAGGTTGAAATTGTTTCCAGAAACTCTTAAGGATGCAGTTGATATTGACAGGGATGATTAACTGGGATAATTGAATATTTTGGCAGAAACGAATGATCAAGCTTGCAACTAAAGGCATCCAAGGACAACTCACAAAGGTTAATCAAAGCACTAATTTAAATGTATGTAAATATTAGATTAAATGATAAAGGTAAAAAAAACATTAGATTATGAAATAAGATAGACATTGCTAATGCCATTCAAAATAATCATTACTACTCCAACTTCGAACTAAGTTATAAATACTATGTCCTATCTATGAAGTTGGTCGTAAGCCCATTCATCATTCATCATTACGTAGATACTCCACTCCATAAAATATTGTTTTATTGATAATTCCGCTCTCATTTTCCCTACAGCCTTTTCACTCATTTCCATTAAACGATTTCACTCTCATCCATACTCAGACCTCTGAAACCATTTGCACTCCATAATCCTATCAAAGGAAGAAATTGCAGATTAAAACTTCACCAACATGCGGGTTATTGTGAGGAGAGAGATGAATGGGAAGAAATTCATGGAAGGATATCCACAAGTCAAATAGATGTTGCAACAAGCACAATGGTTGGAAATTGTAGAAATATTTGGCGGTTATGACAGAGAGGTGACCGATTCTTTTGCTCGAGCATTTGATGGAGTGGAAACGGAAATTGGGGATATTAAAATAGTGGTGACAAAACCTTTCATGGAAGAAGTAACTGGATTACCCAGGGTTGGTGAGAGATGGTTCAAAAAAAGAGGAAATGAATGAAATGAATGGAAGACATTTCTTAAAAACCCATATATGGATACTTCAATTTTTAAGAAAGGAACTTCAATTTTTAAGAAAGGAATCCCAAGTAAAGCTCTTAAAAGCAAATGGAGAAATTTATTGTTGATTATCCAAAAATTCATTACTTGTGAAGGTAGGTTTGTTGTATGTTTTTCTATCATATACGTTTCATGATGCATTTTCTTGAAGGTAATAAAATTATCCTGCCTTATTTCTTACTCATTAGTTTAAAGAAAATGATTGGTAATACTCAAAGGAAAATACAGTCTATTGAGAATACTATGTATCATCATGGTTTGATAAAAATGTTAATTGAAGCCCGCCTCGAAAGCATAGGAGATGATTGGAAAGTTTTATAGTTAGGAATCATTTTAAAGAGATAGAACAAGAAGAACTTAACAAAAAAATAAAAAGAAGTAGAAGAAAGTTATCTCTAAACCCTATGGATTACCTACCTATACAACCAGAGCACCTCTCAGAAGATGAAACCCCTCTTGTTGATGTATTAGAAAATCTTAAGAAGAAGAATATTAGAAGAAGCAAAACTAGTGATAAGGAAGAAAGTATGTCTACAAATAAATCATATGAAATAGAAGAGGCAAAAACTGAAAAAACAAAAGTTCAAAAGAAAATTCCTCTTACTAAAGCCTCTCTACTATCAGGAGAAGTGTAAGAATCAACAAATCAATAAAGGAATCATCTCAACAATCTATAAAGTTTGTCAATCTAGACGAAGATGAAGAACTGAAGATTCCATCACCTATAGTTTCATCACCAGTTTTATCACCAGTTTCATCACCAATTGCTAATACAGTAAGAAGAACACTTGAAATTGACCCAATTCAATAAGAGATATATGATTATATATAGAGTATTTGGAGAAAAAGGCTATAGAAAAGGCCATTGCATCCTTCTCAAATCAAGAAATAGGAATTCAGTTTGATAGTCCACAAGAACCTCCAATTTTAAATACTCTCAAACAAGAAAATTTTGAATTGGAGACACTAAATAGACACTTAAAACAAGAACATGAAATGTTAAAAGTGCAGAATGAAATGCAGAGGAATAAAAACGACAACATTCTTTTACATCTTGCTCTGTGGTATGATAAGAATAAAATTATAAAGGAAAATAACAAATCCCTTAAGAGAAAATTCATAAGCCTGAAGTATAAGATTCTGATGAAGAAAACAAGGATGGAAGTCACTAAGAAAAAGGAAAAGAAGACAAATCTAGATGTTTTAGTTCAATTTTATGAAGGGGTTCAGTAGCAGGAAAGGTTCATTAGTCTTGCAATTTTTGCACGAGGACATGCAATGAATTTCGTGTGGGGGAATATTGAGCCTCACAATTGCTTATTTTTTACACCCTTTTTCACTCTCTTTTTTTATTTTTGACCTTCGTGATCACTGTGGACATCAAATTGCAGGATTTATGATATGGAAGGCATATAATTGTCTTGTATTTCATAAATTGATAATGTTCTTTATTGTTTAGTCTAAGGTTTTCTTCAGCTACCGAATCGCAATGATTCCGCAGCTAATACATGATTCTGCAGCCAAGTCCATGGTTTGACAGGTTCCAAGGTGCCAACTGGAAAGAAAAATATATGGGAAGATGGAAATTTATGAACTCAACAATTTCTTCCTACTCTCATGAAATAGATCGATAGAAGCAGGTCTTAGTCATGCAGTCAAAGATAAGTTTAACCCTTGTAATCGGCAACAAGAGAGAGAGAACGAGATATACGCCTCATAATTTGCTTGGATAATATCAAATCATGAGAGAATTATGTTACATTATCTTTTCAAGTTAAAATTAGTATTTTGTTGACAAGGATTAGGTGTAGGGCTCTGAACAGTTAACGCTATGAGATTTATAAATAAACATCTCGGCAGGAATGAAATGTTGTTAAGAAGTATGCAACAGTGAAGATTTAAAATCTTTTTTAATATCTAGTTTATGAAATAACCTTTTCATTTCCATGTGTGGTTGATTGTTTGATCAATAACGTGATTGCCTTCTTCTCGTGGAGGGCCCCCTTGAGCAGTAAGGATTATTGTTCGTTTTTAGTACATAGAATTGTTGATCAAGGTTGTTGTTGATGTCAATATGGGATTGTTAGAGATGGAAAATATTCTTCTGATACATGCCTTAAACCCTTTCATGATGTTGCCCTAACTACATGACGAAACCCTAAGTATATTTATGCCCTAGATTCATGATGCATGATCTAAATTCCCATAATACTCTAGAAGATGCCTTAGACCTAACACATTGATGCAAGTCGTAATACTTACTATGCCCTTAAGATACATGAATGGAAGCCTATGTGTATGAATCCCTAATCCTAATGAAGAATCCCTTGCCTTGATGTCCATGAAAAGCCTTAGATCATTGATGATGAAGCCTTAAATGAAGATGGCCATGAATATATATTGAAAAGGCACCACAATATTATTGATGCCCATGACACCTTTAAATAAGACTTAATTATAATCAGCTTGATGACCTAATTCTATAAAGAAGGAGCCCTAAACATTGGTTGCCTAAAACTAAAATCCTAATGGCTACCATAAATAAAATAATAATGGCAGTCTCACAAAATAATTTTATTGGTGATAAAATTACCCTATTTAAGGATGGGTTTGGAATAGGAGTGTAGAGGATTTTTTCCTCTTTCTAATGAGCTATTACACGTCCCCAAATTCCTTACTGTTGAAGAGAAATCAAATTTTGAAATCATCATATGTCAAAAATTGTCAAATTGTCCAAGCCGACTTGAGTAGGCTCATAACCCTTGGAAAAGAGATGTGTCCCTTCAAAATATGGAAAAAACACTATAAATATAAACCTAAATACTTCCATTCAAGCTTAGGTCTTTTGGTGGAGACAAGACAAGAGGTAGGGAAGTAGTTGTAGCCTAGAAAATCAAGGAAGACAAGTTTGTGGAATTATTCTTGGGTTAAATAGTCTCCCACATGTTCGAGCTAGAAGCAGAGAAGTTGTCGTAGTTTCTGTGGTCGAAGTTGTCATAGTTGTCATGGTTGAAGATGTCGTACTTGCCATGGTCGAAGTTTTCATAGTGGTCATGGTCAAAGTTGTCATAGTTGCCATGGTCAAATTTTTCGTAGTTGCCATAGTTGAAGTTATCATAGTTGTTGTGGTTGAAGCTACTGTGGTCAAAGTTGTCACAGTTGTCGTAGTTGAAGTTTCCATGGTTGAAGCTACCGTGGTTGAAGCTATCGTAGCTTTCGTGGTTGAATTTTTCATGGTCAAAGTGTTGATTTATTGGGATTAGAAAAATAGAGCTTGTTGAAGTCTTCTCTTTAGAACAGAATAGGGTAGAGTTGGAGAACTTTGTGAAGCAGCATATTGAAGATTTGTGGAGATCATTGAAGACCATGATGCATTGAAGCCATAATGAGGTAACCTTGGATATTTTGTTTGGGTGACATGATGTGCAGTGGCGATACCTTCTAAGAAGACAAGAATGTCATTGATGACGTGAGGTGGAGACTAAGGGAAGGCATAGCTGAAGATTGACAAGGCTTGTTGAAGAAGACATTGGGAACCATGAAGTATAACAAAATACCTATTAACAAAGTAAAGTAAGGGTTAGAGCCCAAGATTTTGGAGCCTTGAAAAGACAAGGTTGGTGCCTTGAAGGATAGAGTTGGAGCTCTAGAGGATCGGAGTCCTCAAGAAACTAGGTCGAAACCTGAACCAGATATATCGTTGGAGCCCTTGAGGTTGGTGCCTGAAAATTGAAAATGTTAGAGCATTGGAAGTCCAAGTTTGTGCTTGGAAAATACAGGTTGGAGCCTGGGAGATTTAAGATAGTTGTCTTCATCTAGGGTTGGGGCCCTACATATATTGTACTTGATTTATTGTAAAGAATAAATTAATAAAATAATTTATTAATATTCTTCATTTGTGTTTTAAATATAAGTGATCTAATTAGTAAAGTAACAATTGAAAATAAATATTGATTCACCCCACCCCCCCCCCCCCCAATATTTCCAACAATTGGTATCAGAAGCCAATACCTTCACTCAAATCCTAATAGCTTGAAGGTTTATCCTTAGACACAGATGGAAAAACCAAGGAAGAAAGCCTCCAATCCTCCTAAAGATGTCTCTTCCTCAACAATGAAAATTGAAGACAATCAAATTGAGAAATTTCTAGTGTTCAATGAAAACTTTGATATATGGAAGGTAAGAATGAGAAATTTATTAATGGTTCAAGGTGTTGGAGTATGGGAATCAGTGATTACTGATAGCACGATGGACGATGAATGCAAGGAGTAAAATACAAGAGCACTAAAGATAATTTTGAATGGGCTACCAAATTATATAAAGGCCAATTTGGAAAAATGTTCGTCAGCAAAAGATATATGGGAAAAACTTCATGACCTTCACTCAAAAGGAGAATTGACCATGACCTCTATTCAAGAAGATTATGGAAAGAAAGAAGGCAATCCAAAACCCATCAAGAAAGGTGAAAATAAGAATGATGACATCAAGGAAAAAGAAGACCTAGAAGAATAAGAAAGCAAATAATATTTTCAAGAATATCTCTTGACTCAACTTATAGCTGTCATGAAAGAGATTAAAGTTTGAAAAAGGAAAATGAGGAACTTAAGAAGAAGATGCAAGATGGTGACCAAGACAAGACAAGGAAGGAAGTTGACCTTTTCAAGGTTCATGTACAAGAAATAGATGAGGAGCTCACCAAACATAAGGAGGAATTTCATCAAAACAGAAGAAAGCATCATGAAGAAGTAATATCCATGACAAATCATTTGGATAAGGCAAAGATAGGGGAAGAAACTTTGTCAAGCCACCTTGAACAAAGACTCAAGAACTTGAACAAACTTGAAGCAAAGACTGGTTAATACAAGGAAGAGGTTTCCTCTCTTAGATCTCAACTAGAGAGAGCAATGAATCAAGCACAAGGAGCTAAGAAGGTGATGGAAGCTTTTGCATTCATAGAAGGACAAGGTGAGGACAAGTTAATGAATCAGAAAAGGAGAGAAACACCATGATGTGCCAAATGGAAGAAAAGGATGATGGCATCACCAAGTTAAGATTAGAAATCACTTCTCTTAAGGCCCAATCATGTGAAGAAACCAAGATTAAGGAAGAAATGGAGATCATTCTATCAAATAGGGATGAATAATGCAAGAAAATGACAGAAGAAATTATCTTTCTTAAAAAGGAGTTTGAATTGTTGAATAAGAACTTGAAAAGTTCTCAAACCCTAGATGACATCCTAAGTCATCAAAGGTCTTCCCTTGATAAATCAAGTCTTGGCTATGTAGGCGAATCCACAAGAAAGAATGATAATGTTTCAAACAACAAGGATGTGAGGAAGCCAAAAAGAAATGTTGATTCTCCCAGTTGCAACAAAGGCAAGGAGAAGAGTCAAGACAACTATGAAAGAAATCCTAATCCAAGGAGACTTGCAGATGGTGTCAAGAACACAAAAGGAAATGAATATCATCAAAGAATCCCAAGGCAAAAATACTTCAGAAGTACATCAAGGAAATCTTCATATCCCAGGTACCAAAGTATATTTCTTGGTTATTGCTATTCTTTTACAGAATTTGGGCACAAGGAAAAAGATTGTAGGGCATATCACAAAGACAAATATAATGGTCCCCATCAATCTCCTAGAAGCAATTTTGCAAGAAGAAGTCATGATTTCTCATTCATGAACAATATGGAGTGCTTCAATTGCCATAACATTGGACATATGGCACATGATTGTAACTTGACTTGGGTCCCTGAACAAGCTAAAACCATGACAACCAAGCGAGAAAAGAAAGTTACACAAGCATGGAGAAGGAAGCAAATTGAATGTCAAAGTCTCTTTAATACTCTAGCCAACAACACATGTTGTTGACATGATAAATTCATCCTTGATGTTGGAAGTGTTTGATAATGAGACTCTGCCAAAGGAGACCATGCATACTGTTAGGGGGAGCTTATGATTCTTAATCATTCTTGTAGAAGCTATCTGTGAATGGGCCTTATGAAATTATTGATGAGTCACACATGGACAATCATCTCTTGGGAGCAACTCCATTGAAGAACATGATTCCTTACTTAGTTGATGGACTATTGTTGAAGATTTCTTCCACTTGATCACAAAGCAAAAATCTTTCTTGTCTAAAGAATCTAGAGGAGTTTATGCATGCAAGGGGAGTTGGTTCATCACATGAAGAAATGTATGTTGGAAATAATACTGATGGGGGGGTTGAGTCAATATTTGAAAATCAATATGTTTACATTTCCATGATCAGATTTATATACGCTACTTCAGTGAAGGGAACTCACATGTGCATGCAACTGTTCTTAAGGAAACCAGTGTATATCTATTGAACTTATGATTCAGTTAATTCATCATATGTTGATATTTAATATGTGCATCAGTACTTTATTAAACATTAAATAGTAACCATAATAACATAATGAACCATCACACGTAAGCAACACCAATGAACAACAAGATTTAAGGTTGAAACCCAATGTGGGTGAAAACCACCTGCTATTGTTGTCTCTGTCTTCTTTTAATAATAAAAAAATTTGTTTACAACATTGTACTGGTGTAGACTCATACCAATACACAGGATTCTACCTGTAGAAGGTTACAACCTTCTCTTGTTCTCCAACTTCTACTGGAAGGGTGCTACAACCCCCTAGCTCTTGTACTAGCCGATATGTTTACTAGTACGTAGGCGCCAACATATAGAAGGCTATGACCTTCTTTCTTCCTATAGGGACCACGTTTCATAAATTTTCAGACTGGATGCTCCTAGTACACAACAATACACATGAAGGCCTTGTTTCATCCAATTTTCATACTGGACCCATCAACAACATTGAATCTTAGAATCAATCATCATTGCAATACAACCATCAACTACATATGCATCAACCAATCATTAAAACTCAATCATCACTCTCTGAATCAACCAAACTCAATCAATAACTGACCACCTCTGAACCTTTGACACAACTGAATCAACCATTCATTCATACTTAATCAACTTCAACAAATCCACTGGAACAAATAGATCACTGTAACCAGTACACAGATATGAACCCAGAATACTGCAACATCATTCAAAACCAGTTGTAACCTCAAAAACATGCATCAGAGTGTATATCCAACTTAGAACATCCGAACCAGCATGTATACGCAACTTCATCAAAGCGAACCAGCGTATAGATTTGCAGATACTTACTTATAACTTCGTTGCACTTCCCGACTTCAGACATACCCAGATCATCAAATATAACGGATAAAACATGTGTTAGCAATCAAATCTAGCCCATCATATCACATAATGATTAGTCATTATGATCCTGATCCATCATTATATCTCATCCATCATCACTGAAGCAAATCACAATCAATCAATCTGAACATTGTCACTAGAATGCAGTCACTAGAACATAAAGCAAAACCTAGAACTTTGCATCAACAACCAGAACAAACTATAACTTCAAACATCATAGTTCATAAGGTATACGCTACTTTGATGTGTCGAACCAATGTGTATACGTGCTTTTACCAAAGCGAAATAGCATACATATTTGCAAATATTAACTTAAAACCTCATAGACATTCCAGACTTCAGTCATACCCAGATCATATCATCTATAGAATAAAACATGTGTTACTATTCAGATCTAGATTGTCCATGATCAAACCACATAATGATAATACCTTTAAGGTGTTGGGTTTTGTTATATTCTTTCCACGACTAACCTACGTAGTGAACTGGGGGGTTAGAGGGGGGGCTTTGTTGCGATGATTGCACAGCGGGGGCGGAAGCCCCCCCTGTCTGGGGGGTTTGAGGGGGGCAAGTAGCCCCCCTCTGCGGGGTTCGGGGCAGCGCCCCGAGAATTTTTTTTTTGGACCCTATATTACGTTGGGCGAACCTACCTATGGTTTTCGGTCCTGTATTGGATGCTTCGGCATGTATAAATATTGTATTGTAACATTGAAAGGAACATAATGAAAAATCAAGCTGGTAGTCTCGATTTTGAGATCCAGTGGGAAATCTTTGTGTATATGTGTTTTATGTGTTATGCTCTCACATTTTTATTTTTTCCTATGATTTAGAATTCATATGCAGGTAATTTCTGTACGGGGTTAAAACCTACATAAGGCTTTATGATCCTGATCCATCAACCATCATCAACCACATGGGTGCATCCTTAGATCAAATCAAGCACCGCATCAGAAGCTCATAATCTGCATATATGATCTAACACTTTAGAAGATATTCAATACTTGCACACTTGGCCTAATGATCTTCTCCTCCTTATATAGTTTTAGACTTTTCTCAATACCTTGGACCAAAACCACTTAGGACCAATACCTTGGTCCAAATACCTAGGGTCAATACCTTGGACCAATTACCTTGGATCAATACCTTGGACTAAATACCTCGGTCCAAAACTTTGGTTTCCAACATGTACATGCTTTTCTTTTTGTGAAACTGTGTGTATACGTTATATGCTTCTTTGGTTCTGTTAACCTGTGTGTATATGCTCCTTGGACAAAGTGAACCAACATATACCTCTCTTTCTTCATTATTTGGAGTCTGATCTGTAATCCTTTATTGTTAACCTGTTTCACTATGAACTGTCATCTGAGAGAGTTTCCTTTGTACATTACTTCTGAATTGATTCCTTTGAACTACCCTGCATTTTGTCACATTTGTAAACACAATTGCCATGCATTTTGTCACATCTGATATCTCTTCTGTAGATTCATCTAGTTACCATATACAAGTGAGATGTTCTTATACAAGTGGGTTTCCATCAAGTACAACACATGCATCATAATACCAACAATCTCTCCCTTTGGACTTGATTGCAACCATGTTGGTGTTGATTATCACAAGTTGTAGAAACTGTTAGAGATAACAAGCAACACCAAAATACTCTCCCCATTTGACATCAAGGGAAAAGGGCGGACCAAGATATTCTCCCCCTTTGATATCAAGGGCAAAGGGCTAACCAAAAAGAAGAGTTTCATATCTGAACAACTGAATATAAACATTGATCATGCTCCCCCTAAGCACATGCTGAATTCTCTGATTAAACTCCCCCTTTTTACATGTTGAGATGAATTATATCATCCATGGTCCCCCTAAGCACAAGCGAGTCTGCAAAAATATTCTCCAAAAGAATAACATTACTCTATAACTCAACTATGTGAGTATGAACTTCCTATCACCAATGATTCATACATACATTCATCTCATGCAAAGTTGGGATACAAATTACATCATTTGTCCAATACGACTCATCAAAAGATAGAGACAAATTATTACATTATGGGTCTTTATATGACCTTTACATCGAATGATATACATGACATTTATAATAGAGACCGAATATCTAAACAAGACCATGATAGTCATCAGCAACTATCATACACCATGTATGATCTACACCATAAGCATATGTCAAAAACATCCAGACATGTAAATTGTATATGTCCATCATCAGTTCCGAAGATATGACAAAGTAAATATCATCAACCTGTGACTAAGTATGCCGTATATAGATATCAAGTCATCCTCTTGATCTCATTAAGATCAACTTGTTGTGTTTCCTTAGTAGAAAGAGCCTTATCATAACCTTCCATGAATCAACTAAGCATATGTCATATCTCCAAGTAGTAACACAAAATCATTCACATCATATCATAGATGAAAACACCTTAGTCATCACATCATCATCAAGAACTGCATGATCTTTCACAAGAATCCTTAATATACCAACCGTGTATCATCACTAGGGAACATCCCACATCTAATAAGCATCAACCATGATAATAAACATATGTGAGTATCAACCTAACATCATAAGGTAAGAACTCATCATCATTATGTGTCTAAGTAAGCCATGTCTTTGAATATCCATCTCTTTAAATAATTATGTCTTCATGTGACCTGCAATAACACCATTCTCTTGGCCATCCAACAATATTTATCAATATGCAACTTAAGTAATCATCCATGTATCCAGCATACTGTATATCCATCAAAGAGATAGCAATATGTATCTAGGAAACCATGAGCTCATGGTCATTTGTCAAGATTTCTTGATATATCATCAACAACAACAATCCTCAATCATGTGAGAGCCAAGAACTATAGGAATTCTGCATCATAGCTGCACCATATGAAATTTATGCATCTTTGAAGGCATGATGACAGCAGCATAAAAGAAATGAGTGGCTCATCATCAAATAATGAAGTTGTGTACTAAAGCTTTGTACTTCTCCTTGTCCTTATGAAGATCACCATGTAAGCAACATATATGTACTATATGCATCATCAAAAAGTCATCCACAACCATCCATAAATCTGATCTGAATACCAACTATGTGATCCCAAGTATCATCTGATATTTTATCATGGGAAACTCATAACTGTAACATAGCAAGATGTATCATTTAGTCACATAAGCATCATCATCATTGATTAGGTACCAAAGACTTCTAAACATAATGCCAACAATGCTTTATTAGAAGCATAGCATGTTCTCCCCGTGAACCTGTTCACTGTCAGATCTGATCATTGCATATAGTAAGAAATATCAAGGCATCATCATCAATCAGATATACATCAAGTTATCAACAACTTGTGAGGATCAAAAGCACTTCTAAATAATATCCACAAACTGTAGTCATCTTCATCAAGATAGAAAAGATAATTGATAATTGTCTGAATCAAATCTGTTTTCTCAGTCTGTTCCACTGCCTTCTTTCTCAAACCACATATACACGACTGTGCAGCTTCGAACTCGCATATATACGCGACTTGTCTTCATGAAACTTGCGTGTGAGATTTAGAACATTGAAGTTTCACACTTTCCGCTTCTCCTGAGTCTGTTATGTATGTACACTGTGCCATGCCATATTTTTCTTACTGTACTTCCTTCTTCTTCCATATCTTCGAGTGTGATGATGTTTTATCCTTTTGGTATGGTGCCCGAAATTTTCCCCTGCATTCATTTGTGATATGTCCAAACTTGTCACATGCATAACATCTTACATGTTTCATATTCCTTCTATAGCAGTCAATGGCTTTGTGACCAAACATATTGCAAGAAAAATAATATCCCTTAAAGTACGTGGAAGTTGATGATCTTTCTGTGTGACGGTCTTGAACCATTCTACTTTTGCATCTTGCTACAACACGTCCAAAATTATGACATATAAAACATTCAACATTATTCATTTGGGGAAATAACCGATTATCACTTCCACAGTTAGGAGTAAAAGATTTTCTTTGAAGAATTTATTTCCTTGTTTGTTGATGGGGTTGACCTCTCATCTCCTTATTGCACATTTCATATTTTGCATTAGAGTTCCTTGCCTCACCTTGTGAGATAGATTCACTTTCAACAGATTCCTGAAAATCAAGACCAGTTTTGATTGCAGGAGAACTTTGACTACTAAGAGTATCATCCAAAATCTTTGTACTATCTTGAAATCATAAAAGCTTATTCTTTTCTTTTGATTTACCTTTTAGGATATTTACCTCAACCTGATTTTGCTCTTCCTTTTCAAGATACTGCTTCTTCATGATTTCTTCAGCTTTTCTTCCTTCTTCCACTTGTTGCCTTAATTCGAGAACTTTGTTTTCTTGTTCTTCAAGAGCTTGGAGTAGTTATTCATTCTGCTTATTTATTTTTCAAGATCTTCTTTTAGAGAGAGGATCTTAGCTTCAATACCTTCATAGTAACTGGATCTATCTTTAAGTTTCTTGATTTTTGTGCTCCTTTTATTTACTTCATTTCTTAATGGTGTCACTTCATCCTGCAACTTTTGACATTGATCTTCCCTTTCCTTGTATTGCTTCCTTACTTTGTTTCCTTCCTCCAGTTGAGCTTTTAGTCTGGTAGCTTCTTCATTGGAGGCACACTCCCTTTTGTCCAATAGATCTTGTATATCTCTAATTTTGTTTGTGAGCTTTTTAAATTCTGCCTCTATTTGATATCTTTCTCTTTCACCCATAAGAGCAAATTCGATTGTTTCTCTGTCACTTTCATCATCTGCAAATGGATAGAGAAATGTATCACCAAAGGATAACAATTCATACCTGATAGTTCGTTTTCTTGTTCATCCTCATTTTGAGGTGATTCTGAATCTGAAGAGTTGCTTCCACATAATCCCCAATCGACTCTCCCACTGTCACAGTTCCTTTGAGATGCCTTCTTCTTTTAAGGTGCTTTCTTCTTTCCCATTATTTCTACGGATCTCCTTCAAGTGATCAAGCTTCTACCAAAGGACCTGCTCTGATACCAATTGTTGGAAATAATACTAGGGGGGGTGAATCAGTATTTGCAAATCAATATGTTTTTCATTTCCATGATCATATTTATATACACTACTTTAGTGAAGGGAACTCGCGTTTGCACACAACTGTTCTTAAGGCAACCAACGTATATCTAGTGAACTTATGATTCAATTAATTCATCATATGTTGATCATTAATCTGTGCATCATTACTTTATTAAACATTAAGCAGTAACCATAATAATAGAATGAACCATCACACATAAGCAAAACACATGAACACCAAGATTTAAGGTGGAAACCCAATGTGGGTGAAAACCACCTGCTGTTGTCATCTCTGTCTTCTTTTAATAATAAGAAAATCTATTTACAACATTGTATTGGTGTAGACTCATACCAGTACGCATGCTTCTACCTGCAGAAGGTTACAACATTCTCTCATTCTCCAGCTTCTACTAGAAGGGAGCTACAACCCCCTAGCTCTTGTACTAGCTGATATTTTTACTAGTACATGGCGCCGACCTACAGAAGTCTACAACCTTCTTTCTTCCTCCAGGGACCGCATTTCATAAATTTTTAGGCTGGATGCTCCTGGTACACAACAATACACATGAAGGCCTTGTTTCATCCAATTTTCATACTGGACCCATCAACAACATTGAAGCTTAAAATCAATCATCATTGCAATACAACCATAAACTACATCTGCATCAACCAATCACTAAAACTCAATAATCAATCTCTGAATCAACCAAACTCAATCAATAATTGACTGCCTCTAAACCTCTTACACAATTGAATCAACCATTCATTCATACTTAATCAAATTCAACAAATCCACTGGAATAGATAGATCACTATAACCAGTACATAGATCTGAACCCAAAATACTGCATCATCATTCAGAACCAACTGTAACCTCAAAAATATGCATCAGAGTGTATACTCAACTTGGAACAGACGAACCAGCGTGCATACACAACTTCATCAAAGTGAACCAGAGTATAGACCTGCAAATACTTACTTATAACTTCGCTGCACTTCCTGACTTCAGACATACCCAGACCATCAAATATAAATGATAAAACATGTGTTAGCAATCAGATCTAGCCCATCATATCACATAATGATGAGTCATTATGATCTTGATCCATCATTAGATCTCATCCATCATCACTGAAGCAAATCACAATCAACCAATCTGAACACTGTCACCAGAATATAAAGCAAAACCCAGAACTCTGCATCAACAGCCAGAACCAACTGTAACTTCAAACATCATAGTTCATAAGGTATACACTACTTTGATGTGTCAAACTAGCATGTATACGCCCTTTTACGAAAGTGAAATAACATACATACCTACAAATATTAACTTAAAACCTCACAGACATTCCAGACTTCAGTCATACCCGGATCATATCATTTATAGAATAAAACATGCGTCAGTATTCAAATCTAGACTTTCCATGATCAACCACATAATGATAATACATTTAAGGCTTTATGATCCCAATCCATCAACCATCATCAACCACATGGGTGCATCCTTAGATCAGATCAAGCAACCCATCAAAAGCTCATAACCTGCATATATGATCTAACACTTCAGAAGATATTCAATACTTGCACACTTGACCTAATGATCTTCTCCTCCTTATATAGTTTTATGATTTTCTCAATACCTTCGACTGAAACCGCTTAGGACCAATACCTACGGTCAATACCTTAGACCAATTACCTCGAACCAAGTACCTTGGATCAATACCTTGGACTAAATACCTCAGTCCAAAACTTTGGTTTTCCAACATGTACGCGCTTTTCCTTTTGTGAAACTGCGTGTATACATTATATGCTTCTTTGGTTCTATTAACCAGTGTGTATATGCTCCTTAAACAAAGTGAACCAACGTATACCTCTCCTTCTTCATTCTTTGGAGTCCGATTTGTAATCCCTTTTTTTAACCTATTGCACTGTGAACTTTCATCTGAGAGAGCTGCCATTGTACATTACTTCTGAACTGATTCCTTTGAACTGCCCTACATTTTGTCACATCTGCAAACACAACTGCCATGCATTCTGTCACATATGATATCTCTTCTGTAGATTCATCTAGTTACCATATATAAGTGAGTTTTTCTGCTACAAGTGGGTTGCCATAAGGTACAAAACATGCATCATAATGCCAAAATGTAAACACATCTATCATGGACCACATTTCTAGAAGGAATAGCACCATGATAGGGGGAGTAGCATACCTATGAAGAACTATTATTGATGAATAGAAGCAGCTTAATAGGAGGAGTACTTGGGCACCATGTTTGCCATTGATGTCAAAGGGGGAGAAAATGTTGGAAATGAATGAATATTGCCATCAACGACAAAGGGGAAGATTGTTGGTCAAGGTTGTCATTGATGTCTATATGGAATTCTTGAAGATGGAAAATATTCTTATGATACATGCCTTAAACCCTTTCATGATGTTTCCCTAACTACATGACAAAACCCTAAGTACATATATTCCCTAGATTGGTGATGCATGATATAAAATCCCATAATACCCTAGAAGATACCTTATCCCTAACACATTGCTGCAATTCCTAATACTTATGATTCCCTTAAGATACATGAATGGAATCCTATGTGTATGAAGCCCTAATCCTAATGAAGAAGCCCTTGCCCTGATATCCATGCAAGGCCTTAGATCATTGATGATGAAGCCTTAAATGAATATGCCCATGAATACATATTGAAAAGGAACCCTAATCTTGTTGATGCCCATGATACATTTAAAGAAGCCCTAATTCTAATCAGCTTGATGACCTAATTCTATAGAGAAGGATCCCTAAACATTGGATGCCTAAAACTAAAATCCTAATGGTTGTCATAAATAAAATAATAATGACAGTCTCACAAAAATAATTTTATTGGTGGTAAAATGACACTATTTAAGGATGGGATTGACATAGGAGTGTAGAGTATTTTTTCCTATTTATAATGAGCTATTACACACCCCCAAATTCCTTACTGTTGAAGAGAAATCAATTTTTGAAATCAACATATTTTAAAAATTGTCAAACTGTCTGAACCGACTTGAGTATGCTCATAACCCTTGGAAAAGAGATGTGTCCCTTCAGAATATGGAAAAAACACTATAAAAATAAACCTAAATTTGTCCATTCAAACTTATATTTTTCGGTGGAGACAAGAAAAGAGGTAGAGAAGCAGACACAACCTATAAAAACAAGGAAGACAGTTTATGGAATTATTCTTGGGTTAAATAGTCTCCCACGGGTTCGATCTAGGAGCAAAGAAGTTGACGTAGTTGTCATGGTCAAAGTTTCTATAGTTGTCATGGTCGAAGTTGTCATACTTTTCATGGTCGAAGCTGTCGTAGTTATTGTGGTCTACATTGCCATAGTTGTCATGGTCGAAGTTGTCGTAGTTATTGTGGTCGAAGTTGTCACAATTGTTGTAGTTGAAGTTTTCGCAGTTGCCTAAGTTGAAGCTACCGTGTTCAAAGTTGTCATAGTTGTCGTGGTCGAAGATGTCACAACTACCATAGTTGAAGTTGTCATGGTTGAATCTATCATGGTCGAATTTGTCATAGTTGCCATGGTTGAAGTTGTCGTGTTTGTAGCATTGATTTATTTGGATTGGACAAATAGAGCTAGTTGAAGTCTTTTCTTGAGAATAGAATAAGACAGAGTTGGAGAACTTTGTGAAATAGCATATTGAAGATTTGTGGAGATCATTGAAGACCATGATGCATTGAAGCCATAATGAGGTAACCTTGTAGGTTTCTTTTGGGTGACATGAAGAGCAGTGGTGATACCTTCTAAGAAGACAAGTTTTTCATTGATGACATGACATGGAGACTAAGGGAAGGCATAGCTGAAGATTTACAAGGCTTTTTGAAGAAGACATTGGGAACTGTGAAGTATAACAAAATACATCTTGACTAAGTAAAGTAAGGGTTGGAGCCCAAGAGGTTGGAGTCTCGAAAATACAATATTAGTGCCTTGGAGGATAGGGTTGGAGCCCTAGAGGATCAGAGTCCTCAAGAAACCAGGTCGGAGCCTGAGACAAATATAGGGTTGTAGCCCTTGAGGTTGGTGCCTCAAAATTGACAAGGTTGGAGCCTTGGAAGTCCAAGTTGGTTTTCGGAAAATACAGGTTAGAGCCTAGGAGATTGAAGATCGGTGTCTTCATCTAGGGTTGGAGCCTTACATATATTGTACTTGATTTATTGTAAAGAAGAAATTAATAAAAGAATGTATTCTTATTGTTCATTTCGTGTTCTAAATATAAGTGATCTAACTGGTAAAAGTAACAATTGAAAATAAATACTGATTCACCCCCCCCCCCCTCTTTGTATTTCCAACAACAATTTCTATATAATTTCATAAGCTTTATGTATGTTCGATTGAGTAGTTGCATTCTTAATTTCTTTCATATTCAAATTATGATTGCTTTACTAATTATTTCTTTTATTTATAGATTTTGGATGCACATGAATTAAGCTTAGCAATAGTGATAGCAGTGATATGATTTTATAATTAGACAAAACTTCATTTTTCTTGTAGAATAGAGGATTTTATTTGCAGAATTAGATATTACATTCCAAGCATGTTTGATTTATAATTCAAGTGTGGATGTATTTAAGCAGAGGTTTATTTCATTTGGATTTCAAACAATTATGAATGTTATTTTTATAGATGTGTGATGAGATTAATAGTAGCCTTTCCTTTTGAAATTGAGTGTGTATATAATTCTTATTGGCACGAAGAGTGTAATTAATTTTCATTTACAACAAGTGTGGGATTGATTTTCTTATATGCAGAATCGTGAGATTTTCTTTCAAAGTAGAGTGTGAGATTTTCCATAAGTAATTTTTAGTAAAAGAGTGTGATCATCATATGGATAACATTATTTTCACTAATAGAAGACGTGCATTTCCATATCTCAATTTAATTTAGAATGAAAGGCTTCTAGCTTATACAGTGCATTTACACTTCATCAACTTACTAGCCCTGGTCGATAATTTATGTAGACATTTAGGATTAATTAAATTGCCAAAGAGTTCTTCAGCCATCTCTGACAAACTATTGTCTAGATCAGAGTTGGGAATGTGAGAGAACACATTCACCTTGCCAAATTCTAGTAGAGCATAAACGTTAGTACAGTCCACCACAACCTCCTGATTTCTCACTTCACAATCACGACTCACCTTAATAATGGTCAACGTGCATGTATCATAGAGGGAAACCTCTAACCCATTCTTCTACATACCCATCACCAAAGGTTAGCTCCCATTCAACACACTCGCAACCACCCACTTATCCTCTATCAAAGAACTCATAGAAAAGCACTCACTATGGTACTGCCACTGAAATAATCTTGGATTTGCTTGATGATTCATTGTTTCTTAGCTCCATTATCAAAATGTTCCCAATTGTGAGAGTCTTCCACAGGGTCGAACCAATAGTTTCCCTCTTAAGACATAGGCACAAGATAATGAGGGGTTTCCATTTCATCATAGACAACACTAGAACCAACCATCTTCCATCGCTAGGAAGAGAAGCAATCTCATCTTTCACAATCCTTGAATCTCCTTCAACGCCTGTAATAAGAACATGGTTGATGGTGGCTCTTGGAAAGTATCCATAGGAGAAAAAAACCCTAGCACATCACACAAAGCCAGTATTTTTCTCCAACATTTTTTTTTGCAAGTTTTGTTAATGTTTTCAGCATTATTATCACTATCATCTAATTTGCACCTTAAAGCCTTTTTCCTCATTTCTTGAAGTCCAAATAAACAATAATGTATAAATCGATAACTTGAATCAAGAGAACAACAATGGAATATGAGTTTGAAACTCATATTTTATTAGTGTATGTGCTAAAAAATTAATTGGCATGTAAAATAACAAATACTACTTAAAATCAACCCTTGAAGTGTTTCTTATATATCTTGAAATCAATAGTAAATAGGTGTAATACAAACTCATATTTTGTATTCAAATGAACAATGGTTAAATGATGACAATAGTCATAATTTAATTTGATAATTGCTCCAAAAGCCAAACATTTAGTAAGATGATCAAATGGATTTATGATTAGCCCTTAATAATAAGTGAAATGAACTTCAAATAAGTAGTGAACAACTTAAGTTTTGTATACAACGTACCAGTAGAATAATGATAATTAGATTTAGAAATTTATGAGTAAAACACCAGTGAATAAGCACACCTGTACTCAAGATATTTATTTTAGTAATTCAACCATAAATCAACAATAAATAAGTGAAATACAAACTCATATTTTGTACTCAAACCAGCAATGCTTAAATGATAACAATGCTTAAAACTTAATTAAGTAATTTCTCCAAAAGCCAAACATATAGTAGGATGATCAAATAGGTTTATGATTAACCCTTGATAGTAAGTGAAATGCACTTCAAATCAACAGTGAACATCTCAATTTTTGTATAAAATGTACGAGCATAATAATGATGATTAGATTCATAATTTTATCAATAAAACAACAACGAATAAACACACCTATACTCAGATATTTATTACATTCAATATGTTATCATTGAGCTAATAGAGTTGGGTTGTATCAACCTTCAACCCAACTTAACTATTTCAAACCACTTGGACTAGAAGTTAGCCCTTCCAATATGAGAGGGCTCTCTCAAATATTTATCAATTTCAGTTAAAAACAACTCAAACTACAAATGACTAACTCTGATTTTTATGTGGTTTTACAGGTGAAGGAAAATGTGATGACTACCACCATTGGGCATGGTGTCAAATTAAAACAAATTATGACCAACAACATTGTTTAATGGAAGTTAAAGCATCGATGGCTTTAAAACTGATATCAAATTAACATCGATAGTCATACATAGTAAGTGAAGTAAATTGGAGCAGTTTGACAAGATTTCCGAGTAATCAAAATATTATGTAAAACAGAAACAACATGGTAAGAACCCATGAAAGCCATGACATGAATCTCACGTACAAAAACATAGTTGTTGCAAATTTTATATTAAGAGGATAAAAATATTACATAAGGTCCAGTTCTTCATATAATCGATCAACCCTTTTAGAGTCAAGGATCTACAAATATACAGAGTAAGACCACCATCATATCATTAAATACAAAAATTTGCCACTTGGGCTAGATTCGATCAAACGATTTTGAAACATTATCCTTAAAACCTTATCCTACTTGACACCTATTGAGAAATTTTAGGAGTTTATGTTTTTCATAGTATGAACACAAGAAGGACTCTTCCATCATAAATGAACTCAACCAAATTCCATTTGATGAGGCTTTTCGAACCAAACTAATTTTCTGAATATGTTGGAGTTGATGATGTGTATTATTACCACGTGGATGTTGACCTGGTTGGCTTGGCTGACCTATCTTCCTGAAAAATAGGAGTTGATGTTTACACCCTTCATGATCTGTGTTCCATCTGGAGCTTGGATGCTTGATGTTCAAAAATTTCAAAAAAAGGTAGAAAAACAGAGTTTTTTACAGTTTCATAGCAAAAAACGGAGTCTTCAGCAATTTCGTAACAAACTTTGGTAGCAACTTTGAAAAACACCCTTTTGCTACCCATTTGCCCTCTTTGCAAGTTCTAAGGTTTTCCTTGATGTTTTGAAACTAAATACATACATTTAGAACTTTCTTTGATGTATTTTAAGTTTTCCTTCTCCTCCATGGAAAGCTACAATAGTTTTGTAGAAAATTTTCAGCTTCATTATGGGCAGTTGCTACGAAATTTCAAAATTCTGATTTTTTTTAATTTTCATGGCCTAATGCCTCCTTATTACTCCTAATACCATGTTCACAATATATAAAGTTGAGTTTACTAGTTTAGGTATAGTGAAGACAAAATTGAAAATTTTACCATTTTCAACGAGTAGCATCTACTTCAGCAATGATCTTGAGATTTCTCTTTTTGAGTTCAAACTTGATCATTTCAATTTGAGTTTCTAGTGTTGTGACTTGTCCCTGTAAAGTTTTCCTATCAACTTGTAACCAGCTATTCATTTTATACATGTGCTTCAATATTCTATGCAAAGGCAAAGTCCTCCTTGTCATCCTTTCAGATTTATCTGCAGTTTCATCATAAAAATCTATCTACTTTGACACTTCATTTTTCCATTCTTCAAACTCAAGTTTGGATTTGATAAATTCTTGTATAGCTTCTCTTAACGTTTCCTGCAGAACCTCTATTTCACTTTTTTCTTGTACAACCTCCTTGCCTCTATTTTTTTTTTTATGGCTCCTTTGATGGTTTTTTTGATGGTTATGTTTTATCCAAAAGTACTTCAGGCATCTTCTCAGCTTGCTGCATTGACCTTGTGACAAGTTTATTTGGCCAAAAAATTAAACCATGATCTTCTTAAGTAAAGTATAACTTCTTATCCCTCTTTATTTTCTTCTTGGTTTCAATTTTGGTCACTTTTATAGGTTTCTTAATTGGGCTTTCTTTAATCTCAATAGCAGGTAGAATGTGAGTTAGCTTGTCCTTCTTTGTACTATGTTCTCTAATCTATATTCTATTCATCCTCCTTTTGGTGCTTATGGAACCCTCTACTACAAGTTGCTCTGCCACTAGTTGTTGCTCTACCACTAGTTGCTGCTATGCCACTGGTTGCTCTTCTTTTCTAGGGGTTGTGGATTTAGATTTTGGAGTTCTCTTAGAGTGGGTAGCAGCATCTAATTCATATCCACTTAAGAATAGGAAGGTAAGACAATATCTGTTTAACCTATTTATCTCTTCTACAGCCAACAGTTTAATAAAGCCGTGATGAAAAAAAAAGGTGTCACTTGCATCAGGTTTGGCTTGAACCTTGTTGACCATTTTTCCCAAACATCTAAACAATTAAAATGGAATGTATAGAGGCTGCTTACCAGTGAAATGAAGTAACAACCTAAAATGATATTGATACTCCATGTTGAATCTACCCTCACATGTGAAATACTTTTGAATGACCATCAAGAGATTGGAGAAATTTTCTTTAAGGAAAGTTCTTGGAATGCTTGCAGTCATATCAATAACTTTTTGTTCTTCTTTGAGAAATTCATCACAGTTTTGCATCTTGATCTTCTATACTTTAAACCATACTTCTCCTGACCTAAGGATTCCTCTAGCACAGGAAATTGTATCAGGTGACACTGCAAAGTTTAGAAGACTGACTTTTCTCTCTATTCCAGTGAAATTCATAACCAAATATTTAGAAATTTGTGCATGGAAACCTTGTAGCTTTTGACAAAAATGTAGGCATCCCATGCTGGCAAACACTTGAATAAAGGTAGGGTCTTATTCTAGAATTGTCATGTCCATGGGCTCATAATGTACCATTGATCCTCCTATATATTGTTTCTTGTGTGCCATAGCTGTAACAAGTAAGGTTCCTCCTTATCACCTATAAATCAACCTAGAGACAGCTAGACAGTAATGAACCCTAACCTAGAGACAGCTAGACTTGTATGAAAGCTAGGATGGTGTGAGAGACAACAAAACAATTCTTTGATAGCATGAACCTTATGGAAATAAGGTAAAATACAAAAAGGAGAGTAAGCAACAAGGAGCTATGTGGTGTTAATATATAGGGAAAATGGACAAAAAGTGATAAAGTATAATCATGACACACCACAAAACTGACCAATCACAACCTTTAACCCTAAAGAACTGTTACTACACCGTTAAGCTCAGTTGTGAGGTTTATCGAAATTTCGTACCGAGACAGGTGTTCAAAAAGACAGATTCACTACAGAAGTGTCTTGAAATTTCATAGCAAATACCTAGTATACATAACTAGAGTTGCTACGAATTTCTACAAAACTGACAAATTTCAATTATGAAAAAATAGACATGACACATATGAAAGATTGGAAGTTGAACTTTTAGGATTGACCCTATTTGAACCTAGATGGACCCCAAATCATGTCATTATGACAAAAAACCCTATGATCATGAAATTTATTTTGAGAAAAAATTTAAAACCCTAATTAACTTGACCAACAAACTTGACAACTATTCCTAGGTTATCATAGATAACACAATAATAAATTACACCATTGTTACATAGTGTTTTGTCACACCTCCTGCACTTCCCCGTCACATACATCGAAGTGCTCGAAACATGACTATCATGCAATGTACTCATTCATATATGCAGTTCAGATCCTTCCTAGGACTTTGATTGGAAAATTCCTTGATCTTCCCCTGAAGGAAATAGCTCTAAAACCCTAATTTGAGAATCATCGCCCTTATGAGGCTTAAAACAATGATGGTCACCTGTTTCACTATACTCGACCCACGATGGCATCACTCTATTCACTTGCATACCCATGATGATCCCAAAGAAACAATTTTCCTAAAGAGGATGAGAAGCTTCATGATATAGAAGCTTCTAGAGTGTCGAGTTGGAGGTTGTTTGGCATAGATGAGGTCGAATTATCCCATCTTGTCCTCTTGTTCTCATCCATATGAGCTACCTCCTTGAGATAAGGGCCCAATATTATATTTGGAGAGATCCTAACTCCCTTTCCTAACCTATATATTCAACCTCTCCCATTCCCAAACAATTGGTCTATGCCTATTTGCATGCTTATGCTAAGATTGTGCCTATATGTTACTCATTTGGCTTGGAGAAGGAGTGCTTGGAGAGCTTAGCTTGGACTTGGATATTCATTCAAGGAGAACCTATCAACATCAAGGCTTGGTTGTATGCTTCCCTTTATTTTCTATTAATATACAATTGTTTGTTCTTTTTCCCTAAATGTGTATGCTCATGTATCATTTAGCTTAACGTTCCTTGATCAGTTAAGTAGGTTACTTCTGAATATGCTATTTATATTCACATGCCTTGGTGTGTCTTGTTCTCTTGTGTAGGTGCATAAATGCTGTGAACAATAGAACGAGCCTGTAATGCAAGTGATTCAAGGTCTTCAACAAAGGAGATTGAGATAGCATCAGAATGAGGTAGGCCATCTTCTTCGTCTCTCTTTTCAATTGTAACTGAGGAAAGTGTTTGGTAGATTATCACTTCGGTTGCTAGACCCACTCATTGGGCTAGAGGGATTGTCTCTGTCCATAGAGAGGATTTACCTAGACAAAAAAATGGTGACTCCACTGGGGAAGCTATGATCCTTTCCATTCAATCCTTCATCCTGCTTTTGTGTTGAGTTTGACCAACCATCCATTTTCAGGCTTGTTTGTTTGTCTGTAACTCTTTCACTTACTGGTAATTTCTTGAAGGTTCTTGGTTTTTTCCTGATCTTGAAGATTTTTTGGTTTTATCTCATCTTTCTCAACCATCGCATTTTTCTCCCTAAAAGCCATGATGACATCATGGATTTTTTTATTACAGTAGTGATTATCGCTATATTTTTCGTGATAGTTGTGATAATCCCAGAATTTAAAAAAAATAGGTTTTTCTTCTTGATTTCAGTGTTTTGCCTTCTAGTAGTGGTTTGTTAGTGTAATTATAGTTTCATTGTCTTGGTTGACATGTTTCTCTTACTAAAATTGCCTCTTGTGTTAGTTTAAGTGTGTTTGGAGCTTGATTTTCTTTCTAGGGTTCCTAGAGTTTCTAGGTCACCCTTCATTCACTCATTAGTATGCTCTTCAGACATTAATTACCTTTGTTCAAAGAGTCTTTTTACATTTGGACATATTTTGCAATTCACTTTTGATTCTTTGGTATAAAGTTATTTTCATTAGTATCGAATCAAGTAGGTGTTTTGAAAGTCACTTTAGTTCCATTGGCGAGCAATAGATTACAAAATTGTTTATTTTTCATTGAATCAAAAGGAAGTACTTGTTGTTATTCTTGTGTTTTAGAAAGTGAAAGTATATATCATTGAAGTATTTTCGAAACATTTCTTGCATTCAAATTGGAAAGTGAAAGAGATTTTCATGATTAGTGATTTGTTTGCATTTTCTTTTTCTCTTTTGCACTAGTTTGCGTTGATTGCATCTTTAGTGAAAAGAAAAAGATTTTTCATCTTTATGGCATTGCATTTGTTAGTAGAATGAAAGATTAGTTTTCATTTTATTGCATTGAAAAGTTTATATTTATGCTTTTGGATTGTTCGATGCATTGATTGGTTGTTTCTCTTCCTTTGTTAGAATAGCCTTCATCGAATGAAAAGTTTCATTTTCATCATTTAGTTGCATTCTAGGAACAAGTGACATCATTGAGCCCTCAAAATTGAAACTTAATTCAAAGATTAACTTAAAATTTACCTCAATGAATCTAAGGAGAATTTGAAATGTTAATGTTCATACTTCGTGGTCTAGGCCAGAGACGTGTCGCTGCATCTATAAAACTTAGTAGTTGTCATTCGCAATACTCTTGCATTAGACAGTGGTAGCACAGACTTATGTTCCTCGTATTGTCGAGTATATAAAGGGAGACCCTCATAGGTTGCAAACCTTTATCCATAGGAAGTTGAGTCTACCGCTCTGTAAATGTGATACCTTGAACACAACATTTGGGGAGATTCCCTGGTCGTATGTCAAGTCCTTGGTAAATTTATTTGCTAAGGTGTATATTGCAGTTGACAGTTACTTGGTACTCCTTTTTGCCTAGAGTTACCTGAGTAGTAATTTCGATCTTTTCTAACTCCTTAAATTTGAAAAGACCATCAAGCACTTGTCCTTTCAAGTTTTCTAAACCTTCAAAAGTGACTAGAGTCACCTTTTCGTCCTTTTCTCGACTCTTAAAAGATGAAAAGGAAAAGTTTTTGTTTCAAATTCTAAAAATAACTACCCACGATAACATGTTGAACCCATGCAGTTACTTCTTGGCCCAATATTGAGTAAATCATTGTAAATTTTATTGCTAATCAGACCTCAACAAATCTCCTCCCCTTTTCTTCTCTTGAGAGAAAGTCATCATGGCTGAACTATTGAGTTCACCCTAAAGTTCCCCTTCGTTGTCTAATACTGAAGGGTCTTCACAAGGAGTTCACTTGGAACTTCCTCAGTCACTTGAAGCTCAAGTTTTTGAACTTGGAATTGTCCCAAGCATTCGACCCCTTTCTTCTCGTCCACCACCTTCAAATTCCTTTTCACCTCAAGAATCTAATCCAGAAACCCCTAAGAGTCCACAAAGGTTTGTCATATATCTACCGAATCTATTATTTGATCGTGTTGTGATATCTCCTTAGCATCATTATAGTCCTTACGATTGACCTAGTATTCCTTTGGAGTTATCTCCTCGTACATCTCGGATTCCTCCTCGCCAATTATTTCCACCCATGAATTTAGAAGGTGAGGTCCCAACCTCTTCTCTCGGTCATTCGAAAGTTTCTGTTAATCATGCTCCTCATGTCAATGATGAAAAATGGTATGAATTTCCTTTAGAAGGCTTTCCTTTTACAGGAAAAGTCCCATCTCTCACACTTCCTGAAAATAGTGGGCCTATGCTTCCACCTGGTTATACAACCCTAGCCCAGTTAGTTTCAGGAAATCCTAGTGCTTTGTCTTTATATCAAAATCCCATTTGGTCTTCAAATGCCATGCCTACTTCTGGTCCGTTCATTCCAAACATGACCTCTCAAACTTATGTACAAACTGTTATTACATCAGTTCATGTTCAACCTACGCCCCCATCGTAACATGTATCTTTGTTTCAACTGTTTATTGTGGTACAACCGATTGTTTCAAGTCAGGTTTCAGTGAGTTCTTCCACAATCTGAATATTCCTCTTATGCCAGGTGAAACCAATGTGAGTGGATTACAAACTCACATGGTTGGATTCAATCAACCTTATTCTTGTGGTATTCCTAACCATGTTGGTCCATTCGGGTAAGGTAATATCCAGTATCAGCAGCCTTATATAACTTAGATTCCACTCCAAAAAGCTTATGTCCCTTATGGTTTGAAAGCCTTGGTCAATCCACCATACACTCCATAAGCATGAGCTTATGTCCAACCTGGTCAATCCACTATTCTTGGTGGATATGGTCAGATTCAATTTGGAAATTTCCAATACCCACAGGGTATATGCCAAGGAGCTATCCAACAACCCTTGCAATAGCAAGGGAAACCATTATAGCAGCAAAGGAAACCTTTGCAATAGCAAGGGAAAACTTTGCAGAAATCTCAACAACCTTTGCAGCAGAAAATCAGTTTGTTTAGTAGCCTACTCAACCTTTGTACTGTAGCAGCAAGGTCAACCTTTATAGCAACAAAGTCATCCTTTGCAGTAGCAAGGTCAACCTCTACTGCAGTAAGATCAATACGTGTATCAACAAATTCAACCCTTGCAAACACAAGGTCAACTCGTAGTAGCAGGGCCAATCTCTTCAGGTCCAAGGTCAACAGGTCCAACAACCTTACACCCCATATGCCGCATATAATGCTTATCAACGGCCTGTGGTAGGTCAATATCAAACCTACCCTGGACAAAACCCACCTTATGGTCAAGGTACATTTAAGTGGGGTTAAAATCAAGTTCCTTATGGTCAAAATCCTCTATTGTGGGGGAAGAATCCTTACCAACAAGGTTGCAACCCTCAGTTTAGGCCTCCTCAAAGGCCCTACATGTCGTTCAATCCGCAATTGCCATTTTTGGCTACGTTGTAAATGCCTAATGTCTCGAGGCTCACGAATGATCCTAATATTCATTCGCCTTATTGGCCTCTGGTTCCAACTAAAATTCCAAGCGATTTCCCTAAATTCGAAGGAAAACCTAAAGAGGACCCACAAGCCCATGTGATGACATATCACTTATGGTGCTCTTCAAATTCTTATGTTAACGATTCTATCTATCTTCACCTTTTTCAGAGAACCTTAACAGGTGTTGCCACAAAATGGTATGTCAAGTTACCTCGAGGTACCTATGCTAACTTTAACTCTTTAGCTATGGTTTTCCTAACCCACATCCAGTCGCTAGTTCGTTATGAAACTGGCACTCATTTGCTGACATCTCTCAAGCAAGATACCGCGACACACATTTCTGATCATATCCATGAATGGAGACGTAGGCATCGCCTCATCAAATTCGATATTCCTAATGAGTTGTTGACTGAATGGTTCAGAAAATAATTCGTAAATAAGATTAATAAGGATATAGCAATGGGTGGATGTGTTATGGAGGATCAAGTTATTTCTCATACCCAGTATCTAGACTTAGCCTATTCTCAATCTGGCACATTATATGAGATGTTGCCTGATGCTCCAAGACCATCTTCGGATCCCAATCTGGCAACTTCAAAGTCTACTAAAGTACCACCTATTGGTGGTATCATTGGCTCAGTGTCCTAGACTTCCACTAAGACTTCTTCGAAGCAAAATTCTATGTCAGATACTAGTTCCAACCATCCTTCAAAAAGTTCGTCAAATCTTGGTAAAACCTCTGAGGTACATGTTGTTCAGTCTACTGTAGTAGATAAGGCCTCCAATGGTAATAAAAAGGGTAATGGTAAAGCCAAAATTGATGCCCCGAAACAGTATCCACCCAAATCATCTGTTGATGATGCTTACAAGAGAAAGTCGAAATATCCTTGCCTTGTTTGTGAGGAAGCCCATTATACCAAGGATTGTCTGTGACGAGTTGAAGTTAATTGTTTATTGAAAGCGACTCAAGAAATTTTAAAAGAACCTTTTCCATCTCAGTAGACGCAATTGGTAGACCAACCGCAATCCTCTGCCTCCTCTAGTTCCCAAGTTTTCATGATGCAAGGTTCATCTCCTATTTCGATTGCTACTCGAACAAAGGACTATCAAACCCCACAAAAGCAGATGATGGAGACATAAGTCACTGATATACCTTCTAATTCCACTCTTTCCAGTTCCATTCTACTCCATATTGAGAATCCTAACAATGAATCTGTAATCCGACCACCTCCCAAAGGTGTGCTTCAGAAATCATCTTATAGTCTGAATGCTAGAGTTGCACAACATTATAATATTGTTGAATATTTAGCTCAAGCACCTTCAACGATGTCTACTTTGGAATTTCTCCAAACATGTCCAACACAGCATAAATCATTGTTGTCTGCTATAGGTGCCATTGATCCTACCGATTTGAGTTTAATTACATTTTATCTTGAGAACCACATTTCTCATCTTCCTCATCAGATTGCTTTTCTGATTCAAGTTATCATTAAAGGAAAGATGATTCATCAGATTGTTATTGATGAAGGTGCTTCCACCTGCATCATGTCTTTTTTGTGTTGGAAGGCCATTGGCTATCCTCCTGTCAAGCATTCCATGAACACTTTGAAGGCCTTTGATGGCAGATGCTCCCGTCCATATGGTATTCTCACAAACTTGTCGATCACGTTGGAAGGAAAGACCATTGAGCTAGAAGTGGAAGTTGTAGATGTGAATCTCAATTACAACCTTCTTCTCAAGTTAAGTTGGACCCACGCTATGTTTTTGTGCTTTGTTCTTTGTTCCAAGTGGTTCGTTTTCCTCACGAAGTAAAAATTGTCACCGTCGACCAACTGTATTTTTTCTCTTCTAATTCATCGAATGATAATGTCCCATATGTGGGAAATATCGAAATTCGTTATGAGAGTGTGGGGGTAGGTCTTTTCAAAGGCTCTACTTTAATGGGTACTTTTACTCTCCCACCTCTGAATGTCACTTTGGTCAATATGATCTCAATTTCTACAGATCCTTGGATTATTCTGACTCCATATCAAATTGATTCATTTGGTGATTATATGTCGTTAAGTCCATTAAAGCAAGATTATCAAGAAATTTTCTTGGCTTCAATGGCCTCTTCAGAAAGTCATGGTGTTTTCAGTATGAACTTGGATACTTATGTGCCATCTCCTTGACTTGGTTCATGGGATTCTCTAGATCCTTTGAGCGAGACATTCCCCACCGACGAGAGTATCATTGAGGTTATGTCTCTGGATGAAACTCCTTGGAATGACCTCCATCATCGTTCTTCATTTCTTCCCAGCCTCTGGTAGATGCCATCGTGTATTGAAGTGTTTTTTTCTCATTGCCCAACACATCCACTTCAAACACCTATCTTGGTGCATGAAGTCCTATCTATTGGTAACATAGGAAACATTACTACAACCATGCCTATTGACATTTCCATTAAACCTGGAATTTTTGAGAATGTTCATATTGGGGTTTCCTATTCTTCAGATGAGATCAAAGTTTACACTCAACTTTTTAGATAATTTTAAGATGTCTTCGCGTGGTCACACGAGAAAATATCTAGTATTGATCCAACAATAGTGGTGCATGAAATACCTACCTATCCTGGTGTGAATCCTTTTTGTCAACGGCTTCGTCATGTGCATCCTCAGAAGGCTGTCACTATTAAGGTAGAAGTGGAAAATCTTTTAAAATTGGTTTTATCTATCCTATCCCATTGACAGATTGGGTATCTAACATTGTCCATGTTGCTAAAAAGAAGGGCACGATTCACATTTGTGTTGATTACCATGAAATCAATCATGCATGTCCAAAATACAATTATCCCACTCCATTTATCGATCAGATCATTGATGAGTGTGCTGGGAGTGAGATTTTATCGTTTATGGATGGTTTTTCTGGCTACAGCTAGAAAAACATCTCACCAGCTAATCAACATAAGACAACCTTTATCTGTCCGTGGGGCATTTTTGCCTATAACAAACTTCCTTTCAGTTTAAAAAATGTTGGAGCTACCTTCCAGAGAGAAATGTCTTATGCATTTCATGATATTTGACACATTGTTCAACCTTACCTTGATGACTTACTAGCTCATTCTGCTAAGCATCATGACCATCCTAACCACTTAAGATCCATTCTTCTACAATGTCAACATTATAACATTCGTCTTAATCCACACAAGTGTGTTTTTTGCATTGAATCTAGTCGAACTTAGGGTATTGTTGTGTCCTATGAAGGTATCCAAATAGATCGTTTAAAAGTTGAAGCTATTTTAAACTTACCCCGCCCCCCTCCACCTCATTGCTTCAATTGCAAAACTTGCAAGGAAAGGTTAACTTCCTTCATCGATTCATTCCTAACTATGTTGAACTCACCAAGGGTTTTACTCGCTTGCTTAAGAAGGAGATCCCTTTCATTTGGGACGAAGTTTCCCATAAATCCTTCGATGCTTTGAAGAAAACACTTATCATTGCTGCTTCACTGCATCCCCCTAATTATTGACGTGATCATTCCTCTACTTGGCTGCAATTAGCAGTACCATTGCTATGGTGTTGGTTTAGGATGACAACGATGGCAACAAACATGTGGTTTATTATTTAAGCCGAAATATCCTTGGCACTGAATCTTGATATGCCCATGTCAAGAAGCTTTCCTTGGCAGCAGTCCATGTTGTCCAAATATTTTGTCATTACATATTTTTACAAAAAACCACACGATTCTCGATTGTAACCCCATGACCTATATATTGACTCGTCAATTAGTGTGGGGGGAATACTCCAAATGGATCGTTATCCTACAAGAGTTTGATTTGGATTTTACTTTCGCCAAATCAAAGAAATCACTTGTTTTTGCTAAGTTGATATGTGCCCTTCCCTCTACAAGCACTTCTATTGTTTTTACTAAGTAGTTTCCTGATGAAACTATGTTTCTCATCAACACTCTTGACTCGTGGAATGGAGATATTATCGTTTATCTTCAAACCCAAACCTTATGATCTGAGTTGTCTCAATTCGACCAACGCTGCATCCAGCATCAATCCCAACCCTATCGAATTCCTGGTGATACATTGTTCCAAGTGGGTGTGGACTCTGTTCTTCACAGATGTATAACACTTGAAGAGGTTGAATAGGTATTGAATGACTACCACTCTAGTGCTTGTGGTGTTCATATATCAGGCTATGCCATTTCTCATAAAATACTTCACACTGGTTATTTATGGCCTTCCATATTTAAAGATTGTATTTTGGTTGTTCGGAAATGCCAGGAATGTCAGATTTCTAACCACAAGCAGTGTGCCCTGTCATCATCCTTACACCCAGTAGTTACCATTGGACCATTTGATAAATGGGGCATAGACTTCATGACATATAACCCTCGCTTGGAAGGGGCATGACTATATTATCATCGTCGTCAACTACTTCACTAAATGGGCTGAGGCGATGCCCACATACAATATTGACGATATCACTGCTGTTCAGCACCTCTTCAACCACATCATAACATGTTTTGGTATTCCTCAAGCCATTGTAACTAATCATGGATCACATTTTTGTGAGTACATGATGGCAAAGTTGACAGCTTAGTTGGGCCTTTGTCATGATAGCTCAACTCCTTACTATCCACATGCCAATGGCCAAGTCAAACCAATTAATAAATTTTTGATTACTATGCTTCAACACACCATTGGGAAGCACAAAAAAGACTGGCATCTGATTCTATTCTCAGATCTCTGGAATTACAGGACTTTCGCTAAGAAGGCCACTGGATAATCCATTCCTATTGGTTTATGTTTTAGAGGCAACTCTCCCGATTGAATGTGAAATACCTTCGCTTATATTAGTTGTCGAACTTCTTCCTAATACCTCACCTGAAGAGGATCGGTTACTCTACCTTGAGAGGCTTGACGAGACTCATTGCATTGCTGCGATGGTAATCAAAGCCCAAAAGAAACATGTCAAAGATCATTTTGATCAAACTGTTTCTCCTCGCACTTTTTTTCAAGGCGACCTAGTCCTCCTTTATGATCAGGCTAATGCTAAGTTAGGCGCTGAAATTTTCGAACCTATGTGGCATGAGCCACATATCGTCAAATGTGTTTTGCAACAAAGTGCCTATGAGCTAGTTGATTACGAAGGAAATGCATTGTCACAGCCCGGAAATGGGTTGTATTTAAAAAAGTATTATGCGTGAAATTCGTGTAATGAATTTTTGTAAATTATTGTGTGAACTCATTACTGTGTTTGCTTTGTAGACATGTGTTTTTCTTCTTACCTTGTGTTCCACTCGGTTTGTAGATGTTGTCAAGTCATTATATTGGTTTCTTTGATGGTGCTTGTGCTAGCACACGAAATTTGTCTTCCACAGTTTGGGCACTCTTTGCCTCTGATGGCGAGTTGATTGACTTACAAGGTATATGCCTCGGTCGAACAACTAACAATATTGTTGAATATAGTGCAGTCATTGAACACTTATCAAAATAAATTTCTCTTGGCATTAGAGATTTAGTTGTCAAGTTAGATTCACAACTTCTTTTGTTATAATTAAACAATCATTATTCGATAAGAAATCCAAAGATTTTTCATATGTATCTACGTGTTTGATTACTTGAATTTTTTTTTTTATTTTATCACATATCAACATGTTCCACACAATTTGAGTACATTAACAGATGCATTAGCGAACTATGTTCTTGATAGACATTTGCATAATTTATAAAGCCAAACACATCATCATGATACATGGACACCCTAATAGAAAATAAAACATGCATATATTATTTATATTATATATATAATTTTATATATATTATAATATATATATATATATATATATTAATATATAATTATATATAGATATATCACATCTATCATAGTGTTTACATCAAAATCTAAAAAATAAAGTGTTCTAAGACACTTGGTTTGAAAAGCCTCAGATGTGTAAAACTAACTAGAAAGGCTAGCAGCCTAGGTGATGCTCATGGTAGCATGAGACTGGTCTGATCACTCGTCCTAACAGCCAATGTAGTCTCATTGATACTCCTATAGTGTGCCTCTGACACTGTAGTGGCACCTCATCTATGGTAGCATAATCTTGGATCCCCCGGGTAATCACATCTAGGTTACACTCCATCTCTACCAAGGGGTCTTCCCCTTCCTCGTAATCGACACCTATTATCTGATGGGTTACTCATCGTGCTATTGGCGACATGCTAGGAAGTATTTTTGCGACATCTGCGCATTTATGACAAGTTACATCTTTGTTACACTTTTACAAAAAAAATCATAAAACTTGAAAAAATCAAAAAACAAGTTTTACCTGCGTCAGTCCACAGTTCTCCCGGTGGCAAAGGTAGATCTGGATCCCATCTAAAATTTGTTTCAGTAAAAGAATAATCATCCATAACAAGTAGTTGCTAATGTAGCCAACTGAAAAACTGTGTAGGAAAATGCATCTTTTAGCCCCCTCCTCCTTGGGGCATGAGTTGACTCCAACGCACTAGCCTCGGATCCTGGGGGAGAGGATCTGGAACCTCTGCAAACTAGTTCCAAAACAAGGGCACCCACTCTAGGAAGAAACTAACCAGTATTGAACTGAAACCAAATTGTTTAAGATTCCCTCGTTTACCTTTGGTTTGTTGTTTGTTCATATTATCTAGTAGTCCTCCACACCACTTGAATACTATAGGAGTTAGACAATCTACTACATAACGAAATTGTGACTGGGAAGCTTCATGAATAGCTTGCATGCTAGGTACGCGAGCTATGGTGAACAAGATAGTTCTCAAGGGGAGGTTAGTGACTGTTGTTGTCTTTACTTTCCCACCCATGGTCATCTCTAAACCTGGGCAATGTCTCCCGACCAAACTTCTAGTACTTTCACCTCCTGGGAAAGATCCAAAAAGTTGGACTCTCTCTCCCCTCCTAGACAATCTGATGATGAAATAGATGTATGTTTCTTCTAGCACTAACTCCTGGTCTTTAATTATTAATAGCTCTCGATCAACATCCCATAAGTTGATCAAATACATCAGCAACTCCATCTGAGCTATCAATCCTATGGTCCTGAAGAACTTCAACAACCCACAATTTCTCAAAGCATTGAAGCATTCCTGATCCTGGGCTGCCTGGTGTTCTTTGGCCTAATGGCCTCTTTCTTTCCATTCTAGAACCATGATCTCCTACAAAACATCATTAAACATAAGTTAGAAACTTTTTCATCAATCAAAATCAATAATTTTTTCTTTAAATAGGGTTTTTCTTTTAAAAATTTTGCCTCGATGCCATCGCGCCTGTTTTTATTAATAGAGCGATGTCATTATGAGGGCCTTTGGGCTCGGGAGAAATCATCACAGGTCTGATGACGAAACCTGCGATGATCGCTGACGTTTTAAAATTTTAAAATCCTTCCTTTTGACATACAAATTTCCATTAAAAATACATAAAAATATGATGAACTGCAAGAGTACGAACATACCTCTTACCTACTACAAACGATTTGCGAAATGATGTCACGGATCTCCCACACTGGTTATTTGAAAATCAGGAAAAATAGGGCACAAATGCACTCTCAAAATTTACTTTGGTGAAATGGTAAAAATATTTTTACTTATGAGCTATTTATAACTTTTGAGTTCATTTTTTGCAATATTTTATTATTATTTCTCGATATCGGTGATGGGTGAATTTCCTTGTGCACTTACAGGTAGTTTATGTTGAACATGTGATTATTATTGACTGATTCAAATGAGATTTTGTTTTATCTCTTTTTCGGGATCGTTAAAAATAAACAAAAAAGGAACCCCCCTAGAGTCATCTTTAAGCCCTTTTCTAACTCTCGAAAACTGAAAAGATCGTTGAGTACTTGTCATTTCAAACTCAATAATTAAATGAATTGACATCGTCTCAATATATGTTTACCCCTTTTTCAGGCTGAGACTGACTATTTACGAAAAAGGTACACCTTGGTCGACATGGTCAAGAGGTTCTCTCGAATATTATTTTCTACCTTTTCACAGTTCGAGGGACAAATTAAGAAAAGGGACATGATGGAGTTTTTTTTTTCATCTCTTTCTTAAACTCTCTAAATGTGAAAAAGTTACAGAGTTATTCTTACGTTGGACTCGTTCAAATTTTACGAAGAAAGACTCATCACCATGATGAGACCAAGTTTTTCCTTCATAGGACTCATAAAACTTACTAGGATGGATTCATTCGAAGAATGAACTTACATGACAAGCATATGCTATCCCCTTCAAGCTTGTGATAAAAATAATTGGGGTACTTTCTAGAAATAGGGGGGAAAAATGAAAATGAAAAATACTTCGTATAGGCAGCATGTCGCTCATGAACATGACACTCTTCTACTTTCGTGTCGAGTTTGGGATATCCTCACTCAATCACTTGTCCACCCGGGTTTGGGTGATCCATTTTTGTCTCTCATTTGACTATTCCATTTTTTTATCATGACCTTTAGTCCTATGTTGAGCCAAATGCTACCACACTCTGGGTTCGTGTCACCAGTGTTCAAGAGAATTCTTATCTGCAGTTATTTACCTACACATCACTTGACCCAATTTTACAGTCTTGGATATTATTCATTTCATTCCACTTTATTCCTTGTTTCATGTCGATGATGGGGGATTCATTATGGCCCTCCTTCGACGGGTCACTTCCTATCGACTTCAGCTCATTATCCAAGAAGATGACTTAGAAACTCCCTTTCAGTACCTTAGAGCTTGCATGCCTTAATGGCAAGTTCTTCACATCCGACGACAGGTATTCATCATTAGCCTTTGATTGGATGATTCCGCGAGTGTTCGACTTCAGTTTCATTATCACATTCACGGATTTTACTGTCGTACCTTGAGAGCCATTGTCATTATTAGTGGTTTCTCTGGTATCTGTTAAGGGTCCACATCATTGGCCAGTAATCCAAAGGTTTTCTAGCATGTTTGATTTCAACACATTCATTCGCATGTTAGAATTTGTAGTTTGATTGAGTTGGTATGGAGCACAAGACCCTAAGGCTTCTCTGGTATGACTCAGGTTGCTTAGAGTTATATGTTATTCATGTTTTTACACATGTTTCTACTATATGGATGCTTGTGACCATACAGTGGCACTTTACATTTATGATGATCCTTCTATATCGGATGGCTTCGTCCATACCTCGGATCTTAGATTTACAAATGATCCTTCTCATTTGGATGGTTGCGTCCATACTGTGGATCTTTTCATATAGCCCCTATCATCCGGAAGGTTGCGTCCATACCATGGATTCATGTTTTTTATCTCAAATATGTATATGTATTTGTGTCCTTGATTTGCAGGTCTCTTGATATTGTTTGTCCTCATCCTTGCAAAAGCTTGTAAAGCATCTCAACCATCACTCCTCGTTCTGCCTTCATGCTGGGCATCTGTTACATAGTATTTTGTCACACCTCCTACACTTCCCCATGACATACCCGGAAGTGCCCAAAACATGACCATCATGTAGTGTACTCATTCATATATTCAATTCAAATCCCTCCTAAGACTTTGATTTGAAAATGCCTTGAGCTTCCCCTGAAGGAAATAGCTCTAAAACCCTAATTTGAGAAATCATCACCCTTATGAGACTAAAAACAACAATGGTCACCTATTTCACTATACTCGACCCGCAATGGCATTTCTCTATTCACTTGTATACCCGCGATGATCCCAAAAAGGAAATTTTCCCATAGAGGATGAGAAGCTTCATGATCTAGAAGCTTCTAGAGCGACGAGCTGGAGGTTGTTTGGCATAGATGAGGTTGAATTCTCCCAACTTGGCTTCTTAGTATTATCCCTATGAGCTACCTCCTTGAGATAAGGGCCTATTCCTATCTTTAGAGAAATCCTAACTCCCTTTCCCAGCCTATATATTCATCCTCTCCCATTCCCAAATGGTTGGTTTATCCCTATTTTCACCCTTATGCTGTGATTGTGCCTATAATCTACTCATTTGGCTTGGAGAAGGAGTACTTGGAGAGCTTAGCTTCGACTTGGATATTCATTCAAGGAAAGCCTATCAACATCAAGGCTTGGTTGTATGCTTCCCTTTATTTTCTATTAATATACAATTGTTGGTTCATTTTCCCTAAATGTGTATGCCCATGTATCATTTAGCTTAACATTCCTTGATCAGTTAAGTAGGTTACTTTTGAATATGTTATTTGTATTTGCATGCCTTGTTGTGTCTTGATCTCTTGTGTAAGTGCATAAATGTTGTGAACAGTAGGAACAAGCCTATAATGCAAGTGATTCAAGGTCTTCAACAAAGGAGATCGAGATAGCATCAGAACGAGGTAGGCCATATTCTTCGTATCTCTTTTCAATTGGAACTTTGGAAAGTGTCTAGTAGATTGTCAGTTCAGTTACTAGACTCACTCATTAGGCTAGAGGGATCGTCTTTGTCCGTAGAGAGGATTTACCTAGACAACAACCATACATATAACCAAATTTTAGGTTACAAGCTAACAAGTTTAGGTGATAGGCTCTTTAAGGTGACAAAACGTCATCATAATGATCTTCATTGCCACTAAGATCTTAATATTGATCACTCATGTCTGCATCTACTTGATTTTCTTCCTCATCCTCATCTGTGACATGCAATACATTCTATCTCCCAATTTCTTTTTGGTAATCAAAATATGTTCTTCAAACAATCCATCATCATATTCAACCACTTCTTCAAATGTTTCTTGTAAATTAACATATTGCCCATCAAAGATTATATCGAAAATTTCCATGATTTTTTGTTTGGAACAAGGTCTATTTGAATTATTGGTTAATTTGAAGAGGGGAACATATGACTCATTTGTCTCTAATGAAAATTGTCATATATTTGCATGTTTAAATCCATACTAATCAAGTTGTATTGGGAATGATCAAATCCACTTACATTTTAATAGTATAGGATTATTTTCACAAATCCACTTGAATAATTTCTTGCATGAACCCAATATAAAATTTCTTATCAATTTCTTGAAGAAATTTAACACTAACAACACAATCACAATTTGTAATTTCCTTTGTATTTTTCTTCCACCGTTAACTATCATAGGCCTACATTCCATTGAAATGCGTAACCCATAAATGTGGATATTGTGAAAGCTCTCTTTCCTCTGTTATTATATCTTTACCTTATTCTTTTGCATCATTGATTGCATTAGCAACCCATTCTTCAAATATTGGAAAAGAATCACCTCCCATAATATCTTGAAGTATGCCCTTTTGAGCTCGATGTTGCATCCATGTTTGATTCTCTTCTTTTTATTTTCTACATAGAATATTAACATACAAATAGTAATATTAATAATATAAATGTGTAATGCAATTGAGTAAATAAATTATTATGTATCTTTTTTTACATGCACCATTTATCAAATGAAGATGTTTTTTGAAGAACACATGCATTTATCATGCTTCCTTCTTGATTTGATAACTTGAAGCGACATCCAAATCTTTCTAATACTTCATTTGCAACTCTCTCATCGTCGTCATCATCCCATACACGCCAATTGACATTTTTTAAATCCTTCATATATTTTATGCAAAATCACATGGACTTGTGCATTGAATGTCCCTTAGACATGTTGATTTCTGGTTTTTCCCTAGTATGAACATTTTTTTCAAAACCTTCATAAATTGTTTTATAAGATACATACAGCTTGTTTTTAGTGGGCCACAATGCTCTAGTTCATATTCTGGATGTATCAAAATACGCATAGAAATGTTAAATATTGTTGGTGGAAATTCATGTTCCAATAGAAAAAGGACTTCAACAACCTCCTCCCTCAAACTATCAAAAGTTTGAAGGATATAATACATGTAAACACATTCTTTTTAATATTAGGACCAACCTTATAATCATCAATTGTCCCCTTTCAAAACTTGATATGTTTACCACAATAAGTAAAATATTATCGATTATGACATGATAGCCATGGGTCTTCATAACGCCTCTTAAGCTAATAATTTTAGTTTGGATTTTAATAATACTATGTACATATCCAGTGGGAAAGCGAGTCTAAGACATTAACTATAACAGTTGTGCAGATTGTTCCTTTGTCCAAACATAAGGATCAATATGTTTTCTATATTTTTCATCATCATATTTTTCAACCCAAAGATTTCGACAAAAATTTAGATGTCAAAAGTCTTCACGTGATGAAATAGTATCAAAAGCACCAAAAATAGTTTCTATAATAGCATAAGCTATATTTTTCTCAGTATGCATAAAGTCAACAATATGTCTAATGGCTATATCCTTATGTATGGAACTTATAGAATATTCACAATCATTTTACACTACTTTCATTAAATGTATCATCTCTACTACCAACAATCCCATCATTTTCAATAAATGACATTATTTTTTGTCCTTTCTAAACAAGGTAATCACCCATTATTAATAATGGTGCTTCACAATTCTCTTCTTGACCATTAAAACATGTTTTTGTCGATGATATGGATGATCCATTTTAAGGTAAGAACGGTTTCCACAATAAATACACTTACACAAACTTCTTGAGTGCCTCACAAAATCCTTAAATTTGCAAGAAGGACATCCATGGTATCCATGAAAAATGAGACCAATCAATGTCCCATATGCGGGAACATCATGAATCGTAAACAATAAGGAAGTTATTAAAGTGAATTTGATTGAATGACAAGCCCTTAAAGCTTGAATTGCTTCAATTCCTTTCAACAATTCCATTATCTCATCATACAATGGCTCTAAATAAGCATTGATTGTATTTGAAGTCACACTTTTCTTTCTTGGTATAATCAATGATAACAATAACAAAAATGGTTTAGTTGCTAACCATGGGGGGAAGTTATCATTTATTAAAAACAATAGCCAAGTTGACCTTTTAGGACTTTTATTTGATAATGTGTTCACCGCATCTAAATCCAAACCCAACCTTATATTACGAGGATCTTGAGAAAAATCATTCCATCCATTATCAACTTCCATGCAGGCCTTAGAATCAAGAACATGTCATTACATAAGTTCAACAATGTCTATGCACCTATACATTCAGAGTAATCATGGGATTATTGGAAAGTGGTGAAGAACCTTTCTAGGAACCACCACTGATTCCAACCTTGGACTAAACCTTGACATTTCATACCTTCACTCTCACTTGCAATATTATTGCAAAATGATACACCATCATTCACACATGTGTGGATGTCTTCATGCCCTAAGCCTAACATAGTGATTTTCTTTTTTACATTGACTTTATTTTTTTGGCAATGAGGAGATAGGTGGTAACAACAAACTTAATAAAGCCAATAACTTACCTACACCCTATAACGAACAGTGTTTTTGTACTCAGAGAAATGATTTGTTACCAATGTAATGACCAAAATTTGTATACGCAACAAAAATATTTAAAATACTTCAAAGATGTAAATGTCCATTGTAAGACATGTAACTTTATCGTGAATATTGTATCAGAATTGATTACAAATGAGAATGGGGGCCTGCTTATATACCCTAGGTAGATGCCCTTTCATGAATGGTCATGTATCTAACACATGTCTCTTCATTACTAACTAACTAACCATTAGTTAATTAATTATTATTTATTAGTATTAGTATTATAATTATATTTATTATTTTTATATGAATTATATTCATAACATTGCCTCTCTCTTCAAGAAGATTTGTCCTCAAAGCTTACTGAGAATATCTTCTCATCTTTGAACTTTCATCTTTCTTGATACAAGATGATATGATTCCCAGGTTAATCTTCTGTGGAATCTTTTGATCTCTGGAAATTTGTGATGAATAGTTATCGTAGGAATGGATTCTGCAAACTTCATTATTCTTGTGAACATAAATTTGTCATTTATGTTCTCAGTGATACTGGTATGTAGATTGATTGGAAATTCTTCTCTTGTGATTAAGATGTTGATAAATAGTTCTTCTGGTTGGACTTTCCTTTATAATTTTGGCAACTTCCCGATTTCCTTCAAGTGTTTTTTTTGTTGAGTTGGCTATTAAATCTTTATTTGGAATGTCTATCGTTTGAACTACAACTTATGAATATGTTTTAACTTCTCTAGACTTCTCTTCTTCTTTACTTGTAATATGGATCAATATTTATTATTTTATCTTTAACTTGGAATGACGACTTCGACACTTCTTTCATGATAAGTTCTTCTAACTTGTTTTCCAATGATTTCCTATCATCCTTAAGTTTATTAATTTGAGTGAGTAGAATTCGGCTATGGTTTCTAAGATGTAAAAGTTCCTCATTTTTTGAGTCGACTTATTTTGGTATTCAAGCTTCTTATCTTTTAAGAACTTGATTTGTTCTAATAACCTTTGGTTAAATTCTTTTAAGCATAAACTTTCGTCTTCTTTTCCTAATAGACTTTCATTGAGTTTTTTTTTTAGAAATTTCATTTTCTTGTTCTAACTAGTGTTTCTTAGCTTTACATTTTCTTACTTGTGTAAGTAGTTGCTGGTTATGCTCCTTCAAACATGAATTTTCCTTATTTTTGTTGGATATGACTTCTTCAAACTCTTTCTTCTTCTTCTTTCTAATTCTTTGATACTATTTCTAGATTCTCTTGAAACATTAGTTTCAAAATATCCTTAAGATATTTTGTTGAAAGCATTATCAGTTTTGATTTTGTTGTGATGTCTTGGAACATGGCCATCTTCTTCTTGTAAGGAAACATCAAGAATTTGTTTTTTGTGTTTACAATGAATGTACCTAATTCCTTGAACCAAATTCGACCAAGAATTATGTCAACCTCTTTGTCAATCATAGTTACAACACTGAATTGAGATATGTACTCACAATGATCAATTGTCACTTGTAAAACATTGATTTCATATTATTTGCTTCCAAGAAAAAAATTCTTTCTCTTATGCTTGACTTTGGAATTAATAGTTGATTTTCCAAATTAACATTGATGTAATTTTCCTCAACACTTGTGCTGATAGAGATATTAAGCTCCTTCCCTTGGATATTCCCTTTTAATATAAGCGATCTACAATATGCAATTGAAAGATATTTATAGGAAAACCTTCTTTTCATTGTTTTTGAATTAGACTCCATTTTTCTTGACTTGATAACCTTCATTGGTAATTATAATTTAACTTAATTTTTTTATTTATTATATATATATATATATATTATATAATATATTATATATATATATATATATTATATATATATATATTCTCAAACAATTGCTTTTTTAACCTTTTTTTTTAAATTTAAAAAAAAAAAATCATTTTTTTAACATTATTTTGTTTAATATTTTTATAGTTTTTTTCTAATATATTTATAATTTTTTATTTTTTCTTTTTAAAAAGTTACAACCCTAGTGAAACATGGTTATTCTCCTCTTTGGTGTATAATATAAAATATATGTCCACTTATGTGCCTTTGACTTTAATTTTCTCCATGTAAAAAGTGAAATTTACCATTCACATAAAGAGATTTTGTATTTCCTTTTCTTCTTTTACCTTGAAAATACCATGGGCAATTATCATGGGTTGTTAAAACTATGAGCTTGTAAACCACTTAATGAAGAATCAAGATAATCTTATCTAATGTTCCTTCTCTTATATATAGTTTTTAAAGATATATGGAAAAATTCCCTTTGAACTTTGACATGCACTTTTATCCAATAATGTAGAACCCTTTTATATATTTGAATGTTCTCCTTCAAAATATACATGAGACTATTTTTTTTAATAATATATTTTTTATATGATTTTTCTTAAAACCCTTTTTTTAAATCTTATTGTGTACTTCTTTTAGTTTTTTACTCTTTTTCTTTTTCTTTGACTATCTTTCCTTCTTTCTTTTTCTTTTTTTCTTTTTTAATGGTCAAAGCCCTTAATGACGAGACTAGTGAAACAAAGAAACTCCAACTTGTGTAGCAAAATGCTGCAATTGTGACGACAACAAGGTTGATGAAGGATTAATGGTCAAATGTTAGATCATACTCGTTCTCTTTAGTGGTTGAGCATCCAGACGATCAAACAACTCTGATACCAATGTAACGAACAAAATTCATATACTCATAGAAATGCTCAGATACCAATGTAATGACCAAAATTCGTGTACGTAGCAGAAATATTTAAAATACTTCAAAGATGTAAATGTCCATTGTAAGACATGTAACTTTCATATTGAATATTGTAATAAGAATTGATATAAAGATATATGAGATGATTACAAATGAGAATGAGAGCATGCTTATATACCCTAGGCAAGTTCCCCTTTCATGATGGGTCATGTCTTTAAGACACATGCCTCTTCATTACTAATTAACTAACCATCAGTTAATTAATTATTATTTATTAGTATTATATTTATATTTATTATTTTTATATGAATTATATTCATAACACACCCTCATTTGACCAACCAAACACCACTTACAAGTTAATAATTTGAAGGAATCTTCTTAAACAACTTAACTTGCAATTAGCATACAAAGGCTTTAAAACATCCTACATTGACTTGGACCAATCATTGTTTAGACCCTCATTTAACATTTTATCAACTTCAAACCCTATGTCTAACATTGTTGCCTCTTTATATATGTTCGATGCCACTTCATCTATGTTTTTTGCCTCTTCATCTCTCACACTCTGCAATTCAATCATATATTCATAATAATTGTAATCCTAAGGGCTTATACAACTATTCCCATATCTCATCATATGTTGATAAACTACATTTCTTTTTTTTGCCCTTCCACCAAGACAGCCATTACATGGACATGAATATTTGTTAATGAGCTTCTCATTGGCTACTCTCTCATCATAACCATTGTATTCATCCATAGTCAACCTTCTACGTTGATTGATCTTTAATGTTATGTATTCCAAGATTAATTTATTTTCATATTTCTAGAAAAAACCAGAAATCGAAACACTAAGAATCTGATGCAACCACACCATTACTATTGAACCCCCTGCCTCCCCCCCCCCAAAAAAAAAAAAAAAAAACTACTTATTTGGGCATACCAAACTAAATCCTTGTTAAAAACTGAAGAGCTCGAGAAAAATGGAAAATGCAAATCTAAACAGCTAAGGTGAGTGGAGGAACGACTACAGAAAGTTAAGAGAGAAAATGTTAGGCTAAGCCATCAAGTGGTACAAAGGGATCATAGCTCAAAAGACATAGATAATAGACTTAGAGACAAGTTGCAAATAATGATGTTGCATTGTAGAGCTTATCTATAAAGAAGGAGTCATGGTGTTGCATTGTAGAGTAGCCAAAATATAAGCCAAAATCTAACTATCAAATTACTAGAAAAAATTGTTAGATTTTGGATGAAAAAATGACCCTTGAAGTTTCAAAAATTTTGCAAGAGCTATGATAAACAATAACAAAAAATCCCCAAAATTTGCTTCAATTTGAAAAACTTAACTTACTCAGTGTCCACATCCAAACATCTAAATATATTTCATTATGTCTTCTAAACTTATATTACAAGGGGCTAATAAAAAAAATCATATATGGAGTAGCATGGATAATAGACTTGAAGCAATTCAACTATATTCCTATATGGTTTTTTCTACAACCCTTTTATTCTATGAATTATAATAATTCTAACTTTATCAAAACAAAATGAATTTTATGCACAACATATTGTATGTTCGTTGTATCTCTCTATCACTTTTCAACACTCTATTATCACCATTTATGTTTGTGCCAAGGATGCAATTTGGCACACTCAGTTTCACTTAACATCCGGTAATGTACAAAGACCTAATCAAGACTAAGTGGAGTACAACTTTTGTATACAATGTGTTGACACATAAAATGACAGGGCATTTTTCAACTTTTATCTCCCCTATTTTCAAGATTGAAGTTTATCATAGAACAAGGTTTCAATACATGTTTTGAAAAAAAATTCCAATAAATTATCAATTATAGTCTTGGTTGGAGGAATCTTCATGGCTTGGGTGTTTATTTCTACATGTATAGTAAAGGATATTTATGATCGAGCATCAAATGGAAGATATGATCAGATTTGGAAGGTGGTTTTGAGTGTTTGATCTCATTGATTTTGAAGAAATATTGTACTAATAGTATACATCCCTACTCATGAGAAATGATAACACCAAAATGGTGGTGGTTGTTGATGATTTTGTAAAAGGAGGAAAAAATCATTTAGAGCTAGGGCTTGGTGAAAGATGCCAGACTATGATGTTCATTTCATAAACAAAAATTTCCCAACATACAATATGAATAGACCAACAAACTCTTCACATAGGGTTAATGTCATAATTATCAAGTTGTAATCTTAGAACACATCAAAACATTATGGGAATGGATTCTAAAAAGGTTGGGAACAAAGTATAAGGCTTTGAGAAAGCAATAAAAAACCAACAAGTCAAACCTACTTCCTTTTAAAAATGGCTCGGTTTAGGTAGAGCACCCACTTTGACTAGAAACTTGCAGGAAAGGGTGAAACTTATCAACACACTTTTTAATTATGATCTTAATAAACCTAACTTAAAGTATCCCACTAATATAGGCAATGTAAAATGGTAGTAAATGACACCATCTATAAGTAAAATAAGAAGTTTTTGTTAAAGAAAAATTGTTATTACAAAACCTTATAAAGAGAGAAATTGTGACCAATAAACCAAAAGCAGTTTAATTGAGTCAATTCATGGCATTACAAATAAAATTTAAAATGTATTAGACTTAGAAATTCATATTTCATATTCTTTGAAAATCAAATTTTCACATTTGTAGCAACTCATCAGAAAAAATACTCCATAGAAATTGATTTACCACTTGACTTTCCTAATAAAACATTGCCTAGAGGTATGTGAGTCGAAAAGACGGCTCTGAACACGCACGTTGTTTCAATCCTGCAACCTTCGCATGATAATGGTTAAGCCTCGCTGCTTGTTTACAACTTGACAGTAAAACTTACATTTTCCCCATCCATCTCTATGGATCTAGCAACAACAACATATCTTGGGGGTTTGAGTGCAACTTCCACAGGAATAGGCAACTGTGAGACCCAACATCCTCTTACAAGTCAGTTGCATCACTATTGGAGACTAAGATGGATGAAGAGCTTGAGGAATTTTTGGAGGACCGTTATGAATCTGCTTCCATCTGGACAACTCCTCCACATTAGTCGATAGCTATGGTTCCACCATGGCAGAAGACTTATCGGATTCTCTATTCGACGCAACAATGATTTCCCCAATATATTCCCTTGATAACCCTAACCCTCCTGATTTCAACTCCTATCAAGTGACTGGTCATGTTTTTGTGGGTACCTCGTTCCATTCTTACCCTAAAGATCCCTTCCTCTTTACACTACTAGAATTATCATCCTCCATCCCCTTCCTTGATCCACTTTCTGGAATCCTATCTTGATCCACCACCTCTTATGGTCTCCATTATCGATCGAGGATCCTCTAGGGTTTGCTCCTCGGTGCCATTTGGACATTCCTCATCGCTCCTTCACCCTCCCCATCCCCCCGCTGTATCTATAACTCCCTCCTCATGCTGCTTCGAAGGTGGCCCTATACCTAAGCCTGATAGCCCTATTGATGTTGACAAGGTTAGTATATGCTCAGATGCCCCATCCACTCAAACTATTAATCCAGAACCTAGAGCCTACAAGCATGGTGTTAAAAAATCCAAGTGTATCAAGGTCAACAATAAAGGGAGTCAGCTAATTTTGGGAGAGGGGCTATTAATGACCGAAGTCATCAACACTGCAAACATAGTATTGGTTGGTCGGTTTCGTGGATGGAATTTTTCTACCCCCCGTTTGCGGAAATGGATCTTAGAGATATGGGGCCAGATACTAGAGGTATTACCATTGGTTGTTACGATGTCAAAGGGTTGGTTCACTCTACAATTCCATAGGTCAGAACATGTTGATTGGGTCCTCTCTAAATTTTATCATATTGAATTGGTAATTTTGTTACTTAAAAGTTGGAGTCCACTATTTGATCTTGATCGGGAACAATTTTGTGCAGGTCTCATTTGGGTTAGGCTTCCAGGCATGCTACTATATCTATGGTCGGAGGACATATTCAAGCACATCGTAAATGTCCTAGGGACATACCTCGACCAAGACAAATCCTTCATTGAGACAAAGAAGATGGAATTCACTCATATCTTGGTACACGTTGACACCCGTGAAGGATTGGAGGAAAACTCAAAGATCCAACAAAGGAACACCACCAGATTGAAAATATTGGATTATGAAGGGGTACCATTCTGATGTCGGTGCTACCACAAAGTTGGTCATCTCTCCAAGGAGTGTCTCATGATTTCTAAGGACCATCCTCCTCTGGCATCTCTAAATAATATTTGGAAGGTTAGCAATCACCTCATAAGGATCATCATTCGAAGAAGGAGGGGCCATCCAAAACCAAACTAATTGTCACTCATCAAAGGAGAATAACTATTGCTACCCAAGCGCCTTCACCAAGGGTCACCACGGCACACTTAGTTGTTGTCAAGCATCCTCCGGGTACTGTATCCTCTCCTACCCCCTCTATCGTTTTATTTCAATTGAATCATTTGTATATTCTCTATCTCTCCCTTGGGATGTTATTCAATCCGGATGCAAACTTACTTCGTTATCCTACCCCTCATATGCATCCCCCGATGTTTTATCTATTCCTCTGCTTGCCATCCCTTATTTTCCCCTGTTCCCCTCCTCCCCATTGAGGAATCCTCTTAATCACATTTTGGCCATCGATACAACCTACGATCTCATGACAAAACCACCACATCTTCCAGCATTGAGGAATCCTCTTAATCACATTTTGGCCATCGATACAACCTACGATCTCATGACAAAACCACCACATCTTCCAGTGGTGGTTTGGATACATCCCCTCCCCTGAGGATCCCGAAGATCCATAAATATTCTCATGGTAGACATTCTAACATGTTCAAAACCATCCAAAATATTGGACTCGACGTGGCTGAAGGTAGGAAATTATCCATTGATGGGTTCCTTAGAGCAAGAAATACCCCCTACTCAACTCCCTCATGAAGTGGTTCTCTTACAACTACCGCGGGTTAACTAGTCCCGCAAAACATCTAGCTCTTAGGAGACTTCTGGATGTTGATAAGGTAGATGTAATATTGATATAGGAGACACTTGGTGATTATGATCATATTATCCATGTCGTGGCATCGATTTTACTAGGCTAGACCCTCCATGCCCTTGATGTTGTGGTTTCTCAGAGGGTATCACTATTGACATCAATCCCAAAGTCTTGAGGCTCCTTAATGTATGGGGTAGGGAAGGAATATTGGTAGTAGATGTCCTCTCTGAAAAATTGGGATAGAACTTTGAATGGTGAAAATCTATGGACCTTGCTACAATCGAATGGAATTATGGGAGATGGTGTTGAAGTCCTCTTTTATGCAATCAGACAACATCATATTGGGCGGAGACCTCAACTTTTCTATTGGTACTGTAGAATCCTAGGGATCCCATGCCCAATCAAACCCTCTCTCTTATATGACCAGTTCCTTGTTGGAACATCACCAATTATTTGATATCTCGATGGAACGCCTCCCACCCTACCTAGCGTAATAGGAGAATTGGGGATGCCATGCTTGCCAGGAGCTTGGATATATTTATGATTAAAGAAGACCTCCTTAAAAAATTATTTTTGCAAGCAATGGGTTGTTTCGGGTGGAATATCGGATCACTCCCCAATATATCTTGACATCTCTGGTTCCTTGTCTAAGCCCAAAGCACCCTTCAAATTAAACTTGACTTGGCTAATGGATGAGAACTATATCCAACTTGTCAAAGATACCTAGCTTGTCGAACCGCCATCCCAAAATTAGTCTTCTACTGCTTTCTTTGATAATAAACTCCTACGTCTAAAAAAAAATGATTGAATGGGCCAAGGCTAAGCAAAGACTTGATAATCAAATGCTTAAAACTATCAAAGAGGAATTAGCCAGAATGGAAGACCCTAGCAGTGGAGGCTTCTCATCCATTGAAGTCGAAGATCAGGTCATCAAGCTAGAATTGGACAGACTTAGAATCCTCAAGAAAAGGTAAGAGACCTAGAGGCTCAAGAGCATATATACCTGGCTACAAGCTAGATATGATAACACCAAATTCTTCAATCAATTTTCTAAAGGATGAAAGGTCATCAACACCATTTGGTCCCTTGAATATGTGGAAGGACACACTTATACTTCTTTCAATCAACTCACTACACTAGCCACTTCCCATTTTGGTCGACTCTACAAAGCTCCACAGGAGGCCACCATAGTGGAAATAATTAAAATCGTTGGTCTCTTTCCTAGGTTTGTCGATGATGATACAACGGAGGACCTAAACAAACCTGTATCGATGGGGGAATTAGAAGTTGTGCTCAAATTGTTCAAGAATGACAAGAGTCTCAGACCGGGTGGCTGGCTAGTTGAGTTCTATCTATCCTTATTTGATTTCCTTGGTCATGATCTTCTTCATGTGGTTCAAAAATCCAACATTAATGGTAGTATGTATGATGCTTTTAACTCTACCTTCATTGCCATCATTCCCAAATCTGATTTTCCTCGCACCTTCAACGATTACAAACCTATCTCCTTGCGAAACTGTTGTTTGGTCAATTTAGTGTGTCCTAAATTGCTACATTAATTATCAATCCGAGATTTGTAAGTTGATGAAGTGTGTCACACTATATGTGCAAGATAACCTATTTCTTACTTTTGTCATTTTTTATTTTTATTTTGTTTTGGGGTTTTTATCTTTGTTTGTCTCCTAATGTGAATAGGAATTCTGTCTTTGAGTCTTAAGAAAACTCTAGAAGGCAAGTATGGATATAGATTTTAACGCAATTCTATCCTCTATAGTGATTTCCATATCTTAACGCTCCAAAGGGTCTTAGAACATACTAATGATGAAATTAATACTTGAACAAAAATGAAAATGTGCTGCTACTTAAGTCAAATTACAAGAAATGAACTATTAATCATGAAACCATTATCCCTGCTGCTGTCTAAATAGAAAAACGAATTAAGCTACTGCACTCAAACAAATCAAAAATTGCAATCTAATAAAAGTAAAATCAAATCACATCATTCATAGTCTGATTCCTCGCCAGGGATTCTAAGCTATGGCTTTCAGAGATAATCATCAATAACATGAGCAATCTGATATCTAATTACAAAAAGTAAAACTAAAATCAAATCACATCAATTCATAGTCTGATTCCTCGCCAGGTAGTCTAAGCTATGGCTTTCGGAGATAATAATCAATAACTTGAGCAATCCGATATCTAATTGTAGAAAAGTAAAACTAAAATCAAATCACATCAATTCATAGTCTGATTCCTCGCCGGGTAGTCTAAGTTATGGCTTTCAGAGATAATCATCAATAACTTGAGCAATCTGATATCTAATTGCAGAAAAGTAAAACTAAAATCAAATCACATCAATCATAGTCTGATTCCTCGCCAGGTAGTCTAAGATATGGCTTTCGGAGATAATCATCAATGACATGAGAAATCTGATATCTAAACTAACTACTAAATCAAGTAAATAAAATTGAAATCGAAGCATCACTAGAATTTAAAGAAACTAAAGTCAGCAGAGAAGCTAATTCCATGTCACTAGCTATTGTAAAAAAAACTATATGAAAACACCTGGGCCTACTCTAACCTGAAATACACACACACACTAATCAGTGTTATCAACAATATGCAGAGCTGAAAAACCATACACAGAAATGAGATTTTAATACCATAACGATTGAAATATACACAGGTGGATAACTATGGAATATGTGCAATGGAAGTAAGAAAACGATGCATAAAACTTTACAGCAAATAGGAAAATGAAACCTCAGTGTGGAGGGGCCCTCTGCACAGCCTCGGTCAACAGGGTATCAATCAAGAATTATGCTCACATAATCATGTAGAAAAAGAGTCTTCTTTTATATTTCAAAACAACGTTATCACAGTGGGACTAGTGTCTCGGCACAACAAACTCTTAACAACAAAATTACATTCATCAAAGACTAAAAACTATGCGTATAGAAATGCGTTATTTATAACAAAAGCTTTATAACTATTTTCCTGTGAAACTACATTGAAAGAGGACACGTAAAAGACAGCGTCCATGGATTTAGCATCATGGTTGCAGAGATTATGCAATCTATTGAAAATGACTATTGGATTCACATTGTGGGGCAGCCTACAGGTGTCAATGTGTCTCCAGGGATCTAGAAATGGCAACGAATCCTTCACGTGGTTGAAAATAGAGTCCAGCTGCCATCAGACTCCTTCGTTAGACCATTCTTTGACCATCGTTGACCATAGCTTTCTTTGATGAATCCGGCTAGACCATTAGGACCTGATCCATGTCCAGGTCATTTCTAACTTATCCACATGTCTAGTTTTGCTGTATGACACCTGCAACCTAGAGTTTAACAAAAACGGTTGCGGAAAGTTGAACCAACTGCGGAAAGTTGAACCAACTACGGAAAGTGGCTGCATTTTGCAGCTCATGAGCAAAATCTAATTCAAACAACAAACACAAATACATAATTAAAAAACCACTTTAAATGCTCTTTTATTATTAATATGCAATGATTTTGATAGCTTAGGAGGTCCAGGTGAGTGGAAAAAGTCTAGGAAAGTGTATAGGAGAGATGCAAGTTTAGGGCTCAACAACTGTATATACAATATTATCACCAAAATCATTCCTAATTAGATTAAGCTTATTCTTCCTCATTACATCTCACATGAACAGTTTGCATTTTTGGACAATCGACAGATTCATGATGCAATTGGCATCGCACAATAAAGGATATATTTTATGCATATTAAGAATATCAAGGGCACGATTCTCAAGATTTACCTTGAAAAGGCCTTCGACAAGACTAACTGGATATATATCCTAATGCTTCTAACACACCTGGGATTCCCTATCTTTGTCATCAACTGGATTATGTGTTGTATCACATCAGTGTCATACAATGTTCTTATAAATGGTTCAACATCAAACTTCTTTCGTGTTGAGAGAGGCCTCAGGCAAGGCTTCCCTTTATCGCCCCTACTCTTCCTATTGGTATTGAAGGGCCTGGGTAGACTACTTATCAATGAAAAGAAAAATGAGAGATTAAATCCCATCAAAATAGATGATAAGTGTATTTTGAATAATAGAAACATTTTCATAAGAAATCACATCAGAAGAATAAGGTCGACGCGTTTTGAACCAACCAGTGTGGATGATGTACTCATCTCCCTGAATGGTTCTATCAATGACTCCACGGTCTTCAATACAGTGCTCAAGCTATTCTATAAAGCCACTGGTATGATGTGTAATCATTAGAAATCCACTTTATCATCTATGAGTTGCACTCAGCATGAAATTCATTTTTCCCTTCAACAATTTCCCTTTTTCACCATATATTTTGAAGAAGGATTCAAACATCTAGGCTTCCAACTCAGGCCATGAAGTGAAAAATTCTT